>PQWD01006667.1:0-10578 GCA_019425675.1 Leucinodes orbonalis
ATTTCCGTCATCCCTACCCAGGGACCCTCACCCGAGACGACTGATATTAGGTCTCTGATACCCGGTAATTTTACTAGCTACAGTGCCCTCATCCCGATACAGAAGTTCAGAACTCGTATTTCACGGGACGATAAATACTGCTGTGGTGTACCTAGACGATTCAGCACAGAGTCTATCGCCTAGTAAAGTCTCTCCTAAGTCTATCTTTCTGTCTTTTCGCAGAGTTCTTGACAGAACAACAAAATGATCCTATTAAAGCTCCGTTTTATTAATCGGTACAGAACCCTGAAAGTTAGTATTCCTTAACCATTTCAACCAGGGATCCAGACACAAGTTCTGGCACCTTTAGGCGTTCAAAGTTTAACGTTTAACTTGATGATCAGATAACAGCAGCGTGTTATGCCCTACACGACACGTTTGTGGCGAGCGGGGCGAGCGAGCGGTGCGCCATGATCGCAGCGGACCGGGCGCGACGGCGGGCCATCGCTGCCAGGCAGTCGCCGGCCACCAGGCAACGACACGGGTCAGTACAACACTAGCGTGATCGATACTAGGGTTTGTTCATGCGTACAAAGTTAACTTAGAGTAAATAGGATTCTTCTATGTCAGCGTGCTTCATGCTAGACATCGTCGATGTTTAACACTAGACAGGGTGTAATCAGACGCTGGTCTATTTAATGTAAAAATACAAAGTTTTACTGCCCAGAAATCGAACTCTAAACCCTGATGTATCAACCAGCACACCACATGGCCGTCAAACAGTCAGTTCCTCCAAGTCCTTGGTTATTGAGGATGCGTTTCACTACTGTAGTGTACTGAAGCTGGCAATGATGAGCATAATGGAGGATAATTTATTATAGTTGTAAAATAAGGACCTAAAAAGGTGTAAAATAAGGACTTAAAAAGGTGTAATATGCGGGTCTAAAATGTGTAATTTCCTTATATTATTATCCTTATTATTATTGAGAGCGTCGGTGGCTCAATGGTGTGGACTGTAGCCTTCCTACCGGGAGGGCTGAGGTTCAAATCCCGACACGTACCAATGTGTTTTCGAAAATATATGTCCGTTATCCGACGCTCTTACGGTGAAGGGAAACATCGTGAGGAAACCTTCATGCACGCCTGCAAAAAGATTCCGCACTGGGCCCGCGTGGACGACTAAGGCCTAGTCACCCTATACGGGTAGGCTCGTGCCCCTCGGTGGGGACGTTTAATGAGCTGATGATGATGATGATGATTATCCTTATTAGACCTTTGTCTAAAAAGTTGTAAAATGAGGACCTTAAAAGGTACAGTGGGAGTTATAGGCTACTGACGATGCTGTAAGTGCTAGTATATAAGCTGATTCATGTGAAATGAAATCAATAGAAAAGTAAATAATAAAAATGAACGCAGGGACCTAATGTCGCAAAGTCACAGTGGCGCGTTCCCGACGCGCGGCCAGCGGGCGCCCGCGTCGCCCATGACTCAGTCCAATTACGGTAACCTAAGCTTGCCGCCCGGTTTTGCTCGCTAAACGCCGGACCTCTGCCCCTTAACATCTATAATCTACGAGATAAGCATGAATTTTGTTGTAGACCTGACAATGAATAATTTATTTCAAAACAATCTTTCCACAAAGTGTGTTATGGATAAGAGAAATGTACTTATAAGCAAGAAATAGTAAAATTACAAAATAATTATGTAAAAAAACAACAATTAGTAAAATATATAAATTTATTTTAAAATTTTCTTAAAGTTGAAATTCATTTGGGGTTTGTTATGAATTTTTCCAGATTATAAAAACTTATAATCGTGCATTGGATGTTATGGGGCAAAGTTGGACTCAAAGTATGATGTTGCGTCTTTTATGTTAGCATGTTATTTTTTATTGTGGGTAACACTAAATTCTGAGTTGCCAGACTTTTAGTTTTCTTCTGTACAAGCGCTTTTTGCTTGCATTTATGCAAATTTATAAATGTATTTTGTTTCGATCACTACGTTTTTTATACTTTCTATGTTAACAGATATCTTTTTGTTTCAATTACTTCATGTCCTTAATCATTGTGTTATGTTTAAAATGTAGAAAGTGCACTTGCATGCCGAGTACATTGAAAGTACTCAATTTGGTTTATGTAATAACATATTGTAATCTAATAATATATTCTTACACCCAAAAGAATGAAAATAACAAAAAAACGGTTCAAAATTGTAATGATAAATTTGTATCTATTTTGAAAATTACAATTGGTATAATTGCAGAGGCATTTAGCCTCAATCTTATTGACCGCTAGGAATCCAGACCCAATGGGAAATCTATTGATTGTGACGCTTCATGGCGTCTCTGGCGGTCAAAGTTTTAATATAGTTATTATTTGTTACTTTTCAAATCTTATATTAAAATCCAATAAAATTGTTATGGCATTGTGTTGATGACCCATTTGGTGTAATGGTTGAGACGTCGGCTATTACACTAAGGTTTCCGGGTTTGATCCCCGGGCAGTAAAAACATTTGTGTGAATGAACATATCTGTTTGTATTGGTCTGGGTGTTTTCTATGGATAATATGTAAGAATTTACAAAATAAGTATGTTTATCCGTTGTTTAGTACCCATTCTACAAGCTTCCCACCTAACTTGGGCTAGATGGCGCTGTGTGAGTATTTAATTATTTATAATTTATTAATGTCTGCAGAGACATTTAGCGGAGCCAAGTGTCCAGGGGGCCGACCGCGGTACCCTGCGAGTCCTCGCCGACGTCCCTGGCGCTGACGTACGCACTGTCTGCCAAGACTCTTCCACTGCTTCTACCGGGACTGAAGGCCTAACCACAGTAAGGTATCGATACTTGACAACCGATACCGTATCGAGTAAAAGTATCGATACCTCAGTGGTATCGTTTCATCCCTAAACCACACTAGTCACACTCTAAAACCTAGTTTCGCGGTTCATTTCTCGATATAAGTCTGTTCTCGTCCAGTCTCCACCAGCGACTCCAACCTTGTCAAGTTGATATAACAAGGCTTTATACATTCAAAGTCAAAATCCATTTAATCAATTTAGGCTTACAAAGAGCACATGAACGTCAATATACAAAAATACATTAAAACACTTATAAATAACATTCACTGAGGACCAGCGATTTAGTCGCTCTCTCTTCAACTTATTGCAGTCCACTGCTGGACATAGGTCTCCCCCATTCTGCACCAGAATTCTTATCCAACCTCCACCAGCGACCTTTCGCAAATCATCGATCCAACGGCTCTTAGGTGATTTAAGATGACTTATTCATACTAGTCATAAGAAAATATTTATTCGGTGCTAATTCACAAATACATTGACTCTATATCAAAAGAATAGCCTTATTATATACAAGCCTAATATTAACTCAAATAGAAGCTATATTTATGACATTTTAAGATCACATTTAACACTAGTTGTCTATAATTATACTTTATCAGCCAAAAAACTATCTTACACACATAGGTATGACCCAACTCATATTATCATTGGATGTAGAGCAGTGGTTCCAAACTTATTTTGTCTACTGCCCACTTTGAGAATAAATATTTTTTAGCGCCCCTATTTTTTCACCTATTTAAAACCTATAACTTCAAATTGAATTAATTAATTATTGAATTAATCATTTTCTTTCTGGATCTCTTACCGCCCCCTTGAGACCTGCAGCGCCACAAGGGGCGTTATCGCCCACTTTGGGAAAGACTGATGTAGAGGAAAGCATGTGAATGACTTGTATTTTGTAAAGACACTGTAATTTAGTCTGAGTAAATAGAATCTACAAAATGATAACAGCAAAGCGGTACTCATTAGCCGACTGCCAAAGGGATTTTTATTTTAACTTTTTGAGATAGAAGCGAAATAATATTTGAAAATTTTAGTAACGTGCGATGACACATTTATACTTATTTTATAACATATATTATATAAAATGCTTTAATATACCATGACAATTATTATGTAATTAATATGACACATGTACGAAAAACATTTTTATTTGCTATTTTACTAATATGTTTTTAAATTTAATGTTCGCTAGCACCTCAGTAAGCTAAAATTCTGCCGCTATTTATCGTGTATAGTGCTATACCTTTCTAACTCAATTTAAGTAACGATCAACGTTGAGTCTCCTTCTAGAATACGGGCCTTAATTTAAATAGGTTTACAAAAGTTTGAAGACTTCGATTTTTTAGAAAAATGTGATTCAAGGTTGTATATTTGTAAATTTTACTGCTTCCGAAGCTTACGTGCCTATTTTTATGCACCTAGAATAAAAAATGTCACAAGTACAGTCATTTACATTATTTTAAACGTTGACTAAGAAAAGTGTAATCATTTTCGTTTTGGCCTACTTTGAACATAACCAATTGTATTTACACTAGTGTCGTTAACCAAACTATAAGCTCGAGCGAGATGAATAGTTTACAAATGTGTTTGTTATTTTATCTGTAACTTTCTGTACAAATAGTTCATATTGGTTTTTAAGTGAATCATATTGTATCTTTTACTTTGTTTGTAACAGCAAATGGTATGGATTTTTCAAATTGGTGTAATCTATTTAAAATACTGCGCGTTTTTTATGACTTGAACTCGCACCCATGTTTTTATTTAAAAAACCGACAAGACTGACAAGAATTTGTAATTGTCCGCCATTTCATGTTTGTGTTATTAGATATGCGACCAAATGCTAGTTTGTATCTGTTAGTTCCCTTAATATTTTAATAAACTGGCATATTTAACTCTATTTTTTTTTTGATAATGAATATAGTGTATTTAGAACTTCCTGTTTATGAATGTCTGACAAATTCATATGAATTCAATTTGTATATAAAGTTAACAACAAGCTAGTTATATGTTGCATTTTTAACATAATTATACCTATCGCAAGTTGAAGTGGCAGTGGGCAGAGGGCACATAGTGCGTAGAAACCGATGGCCGATGGGGCGGAAGGTTCTCGAGTGGCGTCCACGTAACGGAAGCGAAGCGTAGGCCGACCCCTAACAGATGGACGGATGATCTGGTTAAGGTGGCGGGTGGCAGATGATGTCAACTGCAAGGGATCGGTCCGCGTGGAAATCATTAGGGAGGCCTTCGTTCAGCAGTGGACATAATTAGGCTGTAATGATGATACCTATCGCAAACATTTTAGTCACAAATTGTTCTTGGTCTTTATTTAGAATTTCTCTAAAAGTATGCCGTTTATCTTAATTTTTGTGTTTGCTAATAGATTGTAATTCCATATGAAGGTTTTTACTATTTATTTTATTAGATTCATATATCTGAATACATGTGTACGAAACTTGTAAAATTATGCACGCTGCTTACTATTGTTTATTGGAATCGTACAATTATAAATAATGTATCTACAATTAATCAAAAGTGAGATTATCCATAATATTTGTGCTAAGACATTTTATACACAATAAACCGTTATCTAACTAAACAGGTTTTTTATTAAAACACCCAATTTTGCTCAAATTTTATTATTTTTCTTTCCATATACAGACCCATCTGTTTGAACATTAAAAATATCTGATATTTGGTGTAAATCAATATAGTATCTCCACAAAATTAATACTAGCGCGTTTTGACGAGTGAGCAAACAAAATAAAATTAACTAGGTACTTTATAAATATACGTTGTAGTATCATGTAAACAGAAGCGTGTTCTAAGCACAAAATAAGTAAAACGTCACACAGGTATCCACTGTCGCCGACCGCGCTGCGGCGCCCGCGACCCATATAAAACTCTTAATTTCATAATATCTATTCCGCTTCAATCTCAATTTAAAAAAATACCCTCATTGTGAATTTCGCGTAGGACCATCGCGGGAATGGTAACTATTATGCGTAAATGCGCCAAAATGCAATGCCTCCACATACTGCGGGAGGGTGTACTTGACGTAAGGGACCTCCACGTCGTTGCCGTCCTCGTCGTTGCAGCACAGCTCGAAGACCAGCGCCTTGACGTGGGGCTCAGCTTCTTCTTGGACACCTTGGTGACCACCTCGGACATGGGCAGGTCAGCCGCTCCTGGCACTTGGCCTTCGGCATGAAGAACGAGTACAGCATGCAGACGCCCTGCGACAGCATCGTGATCTCCAGCTTGTGCTCATTCTTGAAGTAGTCCAGGAACTGCTGCAGCGTGATCTCGCCTTTCACCTCGAACCGGTCCCAGAGGGTCCACTTCTTGTCGTAGTACGTGTTGGTGGGGCAGCGATGGGCTCGGAGAATCCGAAGAATGGTAACGCGAGGTTGACGAAGCCGTTCTTGAAGACTTCTAGTGTGTTGAAGCCCTGCGCCAGCTTGTAGAGCTCGAGGCAGACGAGCCCGGCGACCACGGAAGTCGTTGTTGCAATGGCGGGATGATTTTGCCCGCGATCAGTTGGAGCGGTGTCGGTCCGCTGGGGGTATCTTGTAGTTTGCCGCTCGTAGATTAGACGCGGCTACTATAAAGTCCATGTGGAAGTTGGTGTCGTCGTCCTTCTCGAAGTCGAGCGGGGTTATCTTGAGGCCGCCCAACTTGCTGGGCGGGGGCAGGTCGCGATAATGTTCTTCACCTTATCCTGGTCCATTTCGTCGTTGTTCTGCTGCAGCTGTGCGTCAGTTACTGCGATCTTGATGCCAGACTTTGGGCTGAATTCTGGCACCTGCAATGTTGGGGAATAAGCAAATGTAAGAATATGATTTGTGTATTGTAAGCATTATAGAATAAATGAGGAAAGCAATAAATTGGGTTATTTATACAAAATAAGAAAGCATATCTTTACTACTTAGTCCATCATTGTAAATACTACTATTTGTCATCATGATTTACCCACACACTCATTGTGTATAATTCAAGATATGGCACTCGAATACAGGAATATACATAATATGTACTTTTATGTGTTTGCTTTGCATAAACTTACGAGTTAGACTTTTAAAATTAATTAGTTTTTAACTCTATCATCAGTCAATAATGTTCAAATCATCATCGGATATTTCCCCCTGCCTGATTTTATTCATTTTAATTACGAATTATGTTGGCGTACCTGCAAGCAGGCTAAACACAGCCTCTGTTATATCATACTACCATAATATCGATGCCTCCTACGTATACAACCGTATGCCACAAAACAGCAATTTTCCAATCCACATATTAACGAATCCGCCAACAAAAATTTGGATATTACTTAAAATTGACACGTATTTAACCGTATTGCATCATCTCCGTATTTTGCAGGAGAGGCATTTTAAGGTAATTTACCTTAAAATGCCTCTCCTGCAAAATTGGCATTTTAGACACGATAGTGTACGTAGGAAGCATCGATGTGTACTATGTTTACGCAAAAAAAGGGTCTGAGGACTCGTGACTTTATTAATTTTAAACAAACGCTTACCTCAATACTAGCCGCAATCTTCGCAATATGCTCCCTATCGACGCACGGCGGTATACCGTACACCTGCGCCCTCAGATTCGCCGCAGCCACCACATAGTCCAAATGCAGTTCATCCCTCGGATCAAACTTCAAGGGGGAAGGGCACCGTTTGGGCCCGACCAGAAGGGCGCCCCGCTCGTAGTCTGCTGGTCCGGGGGGAAGTTGTACAGGAGTTGTTTGATCTGGTTCGCGTATTGGGTCTCCCAGTGCAGGCGCGCCCACGTCACGCAGTCGTCGAAGCTGAGCGGACGCTCGTTTATCGCGTGCTGTAATCATGAAAATCGAATTTTACCACGTTGGCCAACGATAAACGCCTATGAGCGTCAAAATAATAACACATCTATTGTCTCTCATGTATTGTCTGCGAATGTGTTAAAATTAAATTCAATTTGCGTTAGAGGGCCTTTCGAATTGGTCTGGTAGTTTTGAAGCTTATTACAGATACAAGCAATCTGATTTTTAACATTTATAAAATAAAATATAATTTTGGTTAGGACACTGAAGACTCAATCACCTGATTGTCCAAAAAGAAAGGTGAAAAGGACTAATACACGAAATGGCTAATTCTAAAAATGACTCATTCTGAAATGGGTAATTCTAAAAAAAGAACTAATTCATGAAATGGCTAATTCTGAATTGGATAATTCACAAAATGGTTCCTTCTGAAATAGCTTATTCGAAAAATTGGTTTTGACAACCCTAATTAAAAGGTGTTTTCCGGGCAAACCACAGTCATTATTACGTATAAATAGACTGACCCGCACGCTCTCGATAGCGTCCAGAGGCTGTGAGCCGGGCAGCCGTAGCGTCCTCCCCAGGAACCCTCTAAGGACACCTAAGGTATGAGGCGGCGTGCTCGGCCGTGTAAGGGAACTACTTAACGCTACAGACGGGGGATACTCTTTCATGGACACTACTAAATCCGAAGTAGCTACGACTGTGTTACCAACCAACGAAAAAAGGAGAGCGCTACTAGTGTTACCAACCATCAAATAAGGAAATCCCACCACCACCCATGGTGATGACGAATTTTCGACATAGCGAATTCTAAAAACACTCATTTTATAAATGGCTAATTCTGAAAAAGTATAACTCAAGAAATGGCTTATTCTGAATAAGATTAATTCATCCAATGGCTGATTGTAAAAATGACTCATTTGTGCAATCGCTAATTCTAAAAATTACTCAATTGCGAAATGGCTAATTTTAAAAATGACTCATTTGTGCAATGGCTAATTCTAAAAATGACTCATTTGTAAAATGGCTAATTCTAAAAATGACTCATTTCTGAAATTGCTGAATCTAAAATTGACTCATCTGTGAAATGGCTAATTCTAAAAATCACTCATTCTGAAATGGCTAATCAGCAAAATTGGTTATCGATTTAGACAGCCCTACTTAGACAGTCGCTGCATTAAGATGTATTGCATACTGTTTGTAAAGATCTCTGTCTTGAATAAATGATTTATTATTATTATTAATGAAGGTGTTTTCCGGGCAAATCTATAATTATTATTATGACTAATATTCATACTAGTATAGACTATAAATAGACTGAACCGCACGCTCTCGATGGCGTCCAGCGGCTGCGAGCCAGGCAGCCGTAGGGTCCTCTCGAGGAACCCCCTGTCCCTAAGGTTGAGGCGGCGTGCTCGGCCGTGTAAGGGAACTGCTTAACGCTAAGACGTTACACATACTACAGAATTTGACACCACCCATGGTGGTGTCAAATTTGCAAAATAGCGAATTCTACAAAGACTCATTTAGAAATGGCTTATTCTGAAAAAGATTAACCCAAGAAATGTCCAATTCTGAATAAGATTAATTCACCAAATGTCTCATTCAAAAAACTGACTCATTTCTGAAATGGCTAATTCTGAAAATGACTCATTCTGAAATGGCTAATTCTGAATTGGATAATTCACGAAATGGTTCATTCTGAAATGGCTTATTTGCATAATTAATAATCGTTTTAGACAGCCCTACTAAGACATTTGCTGCATTGAAACGAGTGTGTTTTCCGGGCAAATCTAAAATTATTATGACTAATATTCATAGGCCAAGTTATTTAAAATACATGTACAGTTATTGTGACTAGTATGTATGACTGACCCGCACGCTCTCGATGGCGTCCAGCGGCTGCGAGCCAGGCAGCCGCAGGGTCCGGTCGAGGAAGGCCCGGTCCCCGAGGTAGGCGGCGGCGTGCTCGGCCGCCTGCCGGAACAGACCCTCGAACTCGTCGCGCGCCCACTGCAGCGTGTGCTCGATCGCGTTCGGGAAGTTCTTCAGTGTACATATCGGGATACTCTTCTCGGGCGGGTCCTGGGACGAGCTGTACGACTCCGTGAGGAACGGTACCACCACCTGCGGGTTTTTATGTTACCAAGTGAATAGCACGGTCAGTACGCTCACCTGATGGTAAGTGATATGCTGACCATGACAGAGCGGCACTGAAGGAGACCAACAACTGATAAACAGTTATTATTCTCCAAAAATAGTATGTACTTTTTACGTATTTGAATCTGGTTGATTCTACTTTTATGTTAAATTACAGGACGGTCAATACGCTCGCCTGAAGAACGGCATTGAAGGAGACCAACAACTGATAAACAGTTATTATTCTTCATCAATGCCGCACTGCACCCGTCACCCGAGACTACAGATGTTAGGTCTCTTATACCCGGTAATTTCACTAGCTACAGTGCCCTCATTCCGAAACACAAATGTGCATATCACTCTTATTTCAACGAAAGTTATATAGCATTGCGGTGGTACCTACTTAGATGACTCAGTATCAAAATCTAAGCCACCAAGTAATTTATTAGATACACTACTTCTGGAAAAGGAAAAGGAAGAGAGCTGAAAACCAACATTATAAATACTGGTACCGATTGACAATGCGGGGTCTCCAAATTTATCAATAATATTTTATATAATGTTATAAATACTAAAGGTAGTATTGTTAGTCTATAAGGAACAGTTTGTAAAAAATATTTTTATTTTGTGTTATTTTATTTTTGCCAATATCAATTTTGCAAAATTAAGATTTCCATATGAAATATATATTCTTTTCTCTTAAACGTATTTTTTCTCTTCTGAAAGATAGAAACAAGAATAAGACATATTTATGTTTAATACCTATTTCCTTGTTTCCACATAGAG
>PQWD01006668.1:0-55897 GCA_019425675.1 Leucinodes orbonalis
CATCATCACCTCATCATTATGTCTGTCCCCACCGAGGGCATCGAGGCACACCTGTAAAGGGTGTATAGGCCTTAGTCGTTCACGCGGGCCCAATGCGCATTGGCCGACTTCACGTACAATCGCTTTATTTCTTGGTAGTCAGGTTTCCTCACGATGTTTTCCTTCACCCTAGGAGCCTAAGGAAGGATAAACGTACCAACATATAGTTTCGAGAATTCGGAAAGACATTGGTACGGTGCGGGATTTTGAACCTGCTCCCTCCAAATCTGAAGGCGACAGTCAAATCACCGACGCTCTTGACATGAAATATTAGTTTATGCTAAGTTATTTTTTATTGATTTTTTAAATAAAAAGACTAAGAATATTTGTTTAAAATGATTGGTAAATAATTTACAATGTAGTCATTTCGCGAATCGGTATTTTCTAGACTTCACAGAATCAATATAGTCTGCGCGGGGGATGCTGTTGGAAACTGTAGTGTTCATCCTTCAAAATGGACGCTTCTGTACAAGTAATCGATAGTGCACCTGCGTATAACGAGTCCCGGATGGTTCTAGATTTCGAGTGTGGGATGAGGAGCCTAAAGGGGGGTCTAGGACGAGGGGGGAGTCTGGACTGGGTGATAAATCAATATCGCACGCGATGCCGCGCGTCGGATGTTTTGATGTAACGAGTTATGATACGGGCGTGCCCTGATTTTTGACTTAAGAAGTGATATTACGTAGCATTTTCTTTACTAGCCATAACACCCCACTGCAGGGCACAGGCCTTCCCGCACTAGCTATGGGGAGATTGGAAAGTATTCCACCACGGACCCAAAGCGGATTGATTGGTGTTAACGACTACCATACTAAAATTGTAGCCGGGACCGACAGCTTAAGTGCCTTCCGAAACACGAAATCGCCTACCTTTCGGACAATCAGGTGATTTAGCCTGCAATATCCTAACAAAAACGGGGAAAAATCTACCGGTGACTTTTACTATGACGTATGAGCGTCGGTGGCTCATTGGTGTGGACTGTTGCCTTCCAATCTGCACGTACTAAAGTGTTTTTGTATTTTAGAAATTACATGTACGTTTATCCGACGCTCTAACGGTGAAGGAAAACATCGCGAGGAATCCTGCGAAGAGATTCAAAGATTGTGCGTGAAGTTGGTCAATCCGCACTGGGCCCGCGTGGACGACTAAGGCCTTAACACCCCAGGATAGCCTCGTCGGGTGGGGACTTATAATGAGCTGATGATGATGATCCCCGTGGGCTTTAAACCCAAGACCCTGGGGATCACACAGATACAATTCTAACGTACGGGTCTCTAGACTTCGGAGGTAGTTGTATTTTATCGAAATGAAGTAATAGAGTGTGCCTGATGTATAAGTTGAGCAGCTTATGCTATGATTAAGCATCACATGAGTGATCGGAAAATAATGTCTCGAGTCCCTCCGTACTACGGAAGGAATAAAGTAAGCCCTTGAGTACCGACTGCAAACTAAGGATTTCATTCGTATTTTGTTCGCGTAATGAGTTGAGGTTCTATCTCATATCCAGGTATCAGACTCGGTACTGAGTCGTCTACGTAGATACCAACGCAGCGCCATATATTGTCACGTGAAATTAGAGTGTTATGCACTTTTGTGTCTCGATATAAAGGCACTGTAGTTAGTTAAATATCTGGTATAAGAGTCATAACATTACTTGTCTCGGGTGACGGGCGTAGTACCGCATTGATGGAGAATATTTGGCTATCAGTTGGTCTCCTTCAATGCCGCACCGTCATGGTCAGGCGTATCACTTACCATCAGGTGAGCCTCGTCCTCGTTCTGTACGGCATGTAAAAAAAGCCATGGACATAGGACATTAACTTAGTTGGAAATTTTCCCTTTCTTAAAACTAGTAATGCTACTAAACAAACCACCAATGCGTTAGTCATCAATTCAACCTATCGCAGTCCACTGCTGGACATAGGTGTCTTTCATTTTGCGCCATATATCTCGGCCCTCCCCTTTTCTCATCCAGCCGCCACTAGCGACCTATCGCTTGAATACTTTAGTATAAATTGATATAGTTTTCATTTTAAACTACTTCGCCTCATTATTGCTCAAAAGGAGAACAAGAAAGTCCGACCGCTTCAGACTTTATATTTTAACTCCATTTTGAATACAACTAAGACAAAATGGATGCCATGATTTAGGCTTTAATTTTCTACCTCTGTCGACTAACGAGTCGCAAAATATTCCATTTCAGCGGTCTATTGCGTTTTAAATTGACCTTGTTTATCACGCTGGTTCACCTTCACCTATCCACCCAGGTATGTCCCCCGATTTCTCCCTCACACCCTTAAAATATAAATCAATACACCAACCAATATGGCTACTACGCATATTCAATTATCAATTTAGACTCCTATCTCCACATCGTCCGTCAGGAATCAATACTGGCCATGGCAACGATGGTGTTTTCTCGAACGCCCGCAGCCTCCCCCTGAGCACCCCCCTACCCCCAGCTCGCCTGGATTCCCAGGCTGTTGCTAAATATAGGCAGCTGTGTGGGAGTAACCCCCTTGATGGGTTCGCCCGTCTCATATAGCTTTCGTCGGCACAGTTGTGCGCTAGTCTCTTGAATTTCTATCACTTTGTGGTTTACATTTATTGAGATTGTGGTTTGGAGTGATCGAGATGGCGGGATTTATCTACCGGTGAGTTAGTTTTGATTGTTAGATACGTATTTTGGTTTTAAGACATTCTCAAAGAAAAAGGCAACTTACGTAAGATAAATAACTTTTTTTACATCATTTCCCATAAGATATTGGTGTATAATAATGTTTAGTATATTAGTTCTAATAAATGGGTTATTTACATATTGTTTGTCTTTAATAATTACAAGATGGCGGATTCAGTTTGGTTTTAAAATGGCCGACAGTTTTGTGATGTCAATGTTTATTTTCGTTTTTAATATTAAGTTTTGTTATTGCTTGATATTTCAATTTGTGTTTATATATTAGATTGAGACATTGCGCTTGTCTGCGCGGTTAATTTCAGAGTAACCTATAATTAATACGGCTTGTTTTTTTCTCAATTGCCGTCGTGTCATTGTTTACAAAATGGCGGAACGAATCCCTCTCCCTCCTTTGTGGGGCGTATGCCATAAATCAATATAGCGCTTGCATGGATCGCAGTTTTCAAGTCTTGAATCTGCTTGAACTTTGTTCACTTGTTGCGCATTACTTTAACCTTGAATCTCTTCGCAGGCGTGCGCAGGTTTCCTCGATGTTTTGTTTCACTGTTAAATTTTGCAAGCAATATTTGTTTCTTGTTTGAGATTTCTGCGTCTCTACAAGCAACTAGCCATTTGCTAGTAATAAGTTACTTTAGATCAGAAACTAAATACTAAACGGCGGTAGTGAAAAGAAAATCTTGGAATCTTAATTTGACCCACTTCCCGTTCTCGATTAGGATGAAATTTTGCACACGCTCTGAGTTCTGGTTACAATACGTGGCTAGCTTAGAAACGTCATTACAAATCCAATATGGCGGCCTCTACAAGATGGCGGACTGGCTGTTGAAATCCACCCCCATGATATGGGTATCAAATGCAAGGGTTTGCTGTCAGGAATATGATAAAAATAGTCACGTGACTTAAATCCAATATGGTGGACACGCCGTATTAAATTTGGATGCGAAAAACTGAATTTAATTAATAATAAAAATCTTTTAATATTCTTAATTAAGTTTGAATAATTAGAAGACTGAAAAGTATAAAATAAAATGAATAGTTACAAAAATTAAAAAAAACGCTTTAATGATAAAATTAACTAAAAAGTGGAAAATATGTTTTTTATTTATATACAAATTATTACTATTCCAGCTCGTTCCGTGTATCGATTACCTGCGTGGTTAACACATATCTGAGCCCTAACTGGCATGAACTTTGTTCGCATTGTAATTTTATTCACAGTTTCTTGACACTTTATTGAATAACTAGCTTTTGCCCGCGGCTTCGCTCGCATTAAATTCGGGATAACACGGTACTTCATTTATCACTATACATAGGATTTCCCCTCCCTCCAACTTTAAAGGTTTCGAGGTCAATTCAGAATTTTTATTAGCAAAAAATATGTTATGTGAGCTTACCTTAAAGATATTTGTTATCTAAGCAGGGTCCCAGGTACCAGATCTTCGATTATCCAAGTTATTATAGTTTTTCCTTTATGTAACCATTAAACCTGACTCTGTACCAAATTTTCAGCTCTGTGAGTTATTGGGAAGTACTAGTTCTATTTTGATGATTTGTTATCTAAGCAGGGTCACCAGGTACTCCAGATCTTCTATTTTCGAAGTTTTCATAGTTTTCTCTTTATGTAGCCATTAAACCTAACTCTGTACCGATTTTCAGCTTTCTGAGTTAATGGGAAGTACTAGTTCTATTTGATGATCATGAGTGAGTGAGTGTTGTCGAAAATGCGAAACTTGCTTTCGCTTAACGTCGGAACTAAATGACCTACAGACTTGAAATTTTGTATTTAAAGTAAGTTATTATATCTTACTAGATGACGAAAATTCAGCGCTCTGGTATTATCCAAAGGTTCTCAAATCGGGGCCTGAAAATGCGGCGAAATGGATCCTGTAAAGGATGGTACGGCAGTGTTTGCTTCGCGCTCGACTTGGCGGGGGCACTCCCGTGCCCCCAGATTCCGCCATTTCGGAAAACATGGCAGACTGGAATCGATGCTTTGATACTTATTGAAATGCAATGAAATTTTGAAGTATTTATCATATTTAAGGCGAGTAAATTGCCATCGTTGTTTTGATGTTGTTTGTTTGAGTTACAAAAGGGATCGTGAGGTTTATAAATATTATTAAATGATTTGATGATTTTTTCAAAAATAGTTATGGCCATATCCAGTTCTCTATTGGTCCATTTCTCCAATCAATAAACGTTTAAAGGGCAGGGGGAGACTGGGGATCGGCCCAGGGTTCACTGTACTCAACCTATATACATCCCAAAATCCCCCTCTTCTAAGCCCCCTCTCCCCTCCGGTATCATTCGTCTCGTAAATCAATATTGCATCTTGCCGGGCCCGGACGGAGCGTTGCACCCGTCATTACTTGACAAACTGTGGTGACGCCTGCACGCCTGTTGCATAGCTCCTTTGTGGTTCTAAGCGTTTGAGCTCTATTGAGATGACAGACCCACTTATTTATCGGTGAGTTTTGCATTTTAAATTGTTCGTCCCTTTGAGGATAGTTTGAATTTTTCGAGCATTTCGCTTCAGTGTTAATTTTAAGTTGTTTCGGAAAGTGAAGATAGAAAATTTTGCTTGAATTTTTTAAAAGTAGTTTACTTTTTTGGCGATTTTGCTTCCGTGTTTAACCCGTTGGCCGCCAGGAATCAAGACACAATGGAAAATCTATTATTAATCTACTCTGTATAGTTCCGATATTTGAAGACCCGTTTGGTGTAATGGTTGAGACGTCTGCTCTTACACTAAGGGTTCAGGGTTCGATTCCCGAACGGGATCGATAGTCACTTCTTTAAACATTATATAATTGGTTACAGAGTTTTGTCAAAATATTTTCCAAACGTCCCATGTTAAACAATACATTATCACAAAGTGAACGGCATTCAACTCCCGCCTTGGGCACTACGGGCTTAACCCCCTCAAATTTGATGCGTCTAGAACATATTTGAAATATTGCACATACGTATTCCGCCTAGTCTGATTGAATCTAGGTAGACATTATTGGGGGTAGTGGAGATATTGATTGCCTTGACCGCTAACAACCCCCAACCCCCGCGTATCCCCTTCAATTTTGATGCATCTGCCTTTGTTTATAATTGATACTGTGGGATTATATCTAGGCTGCCTGGCTACATACTTCTAATACGAAGGTACAACCCTCTTAATGGGGAATCTTTCTTATTTTGTGTTGTTACGTACTTGAATGGTGCTGTATAAAATATTTGTTTTGAAAATAAACACGTGTGAACATTTGATGAAGTATATATCATTTTGGTGATTGACAAAGTGAGTTGGACAATTTCAAGCACCAAGGTGACATAAATGCTTAATTTTTTCGAACTGACTACTGTTGTTGGCCGCAGATGCTTTAAAGCTTCACTGGGCAATGTGCGAGCGCAGATCGCTCTCAACCTGAGGCATAAATGCTGTTAATTTTATCTTTCAATTAGATAATGACAAGGATGCTGTTTTTAGCACTTATTTCTCTTATTGTATACTTTCTTTCTGAATTGCCTCTGTGGTCTAGTGCCTTCCGTTCTGGATGGCCCAGGTTCAAACCGCCACGCACCAGTATTTTCAATTTTTTTTTTATTTTATGTACATTATCCGACGCTCTACGAAGAGATTCAGTTTTGTGCGTGAAGTCGGCCAATCCGCACTAGGACCGCGTGGACGACTTAGTCCTAATTATCCATTACAAGTAGGATCGTGCTTCTCGGTGGGGACGTTTATGAGCTGCTGATGATGATAGTATATGAGAGTTCCCCACAAAATTTTCGAAGTCTATCAGCCAGTGGACATAATGACGAGGCTTTGCCTTTGTCCCCAGATCCCCAATGGTTCCGTGCTGTGCTCCTAGAGCAGACCCCAGGCGCGGCGACAGCACGGGTATGCTACGTGGACTACGGAAACGTGGAAGAAGTGCCGGTGGCGATGCTGCGCAAGATGCTGCCGGGTCTCGTCCGAGGCCAGCCGGCGCTGGCCAGCCATTTAGAAATTAAAGGTAGGCTTAAAAAACCTTCTTATTCTTTCCCCGATTCCCATATAAAATAGCTGAATCGTAGTGTTCTGTACAAGCCAACTCTTGCCAGCCATCTAGAAAAAGGTAGGTTCAACAAATGCTATGTTACAACTCTGATTCCCTTACAAAATAGCTGGATCGCAGTGCGCTGATATGCCAGCTTCTAGCGTTTAGATAGCAAAGACATAAACCGTTAAAGCGCGAAAGCTTGCTACGGTGACAGAGTTGTCTGCGGCTGTTATTAAATCCAGCTGAGAACAGCTACTTGGGCAAGCAGGACAAGACATAAGGGTAACCATCGTTAGGGCCGTTTCACAAAGACAGTCTAAATCAAGACCACCCGAAAATCCCCATCTGGCCACACGAGGAAAAAGTTGCCGGTGGCGATGCTGCGCAAGATGCTGCCGGGGCTCGTCCGCGGCCAGCCGGCGCTGGCCAGCCATCTAGAAATTAAAGGTAAACCCAACCAATGCTATGTAACAACCCCGATTCCTATTACGGAATAGCTGGATCGCAGTGTTCTGAACGAGCCAGCTTTTGCCAGTCATCTAGGAATTAAAGGTAGTTTCAACAAGCGCTAGTTTACAACCCTGATTTTTATAACTGCATCGCTGTATTCTGAACATGCAAAGTCTAGTCTGCCATCTAGATATTAGTTGGCCCAAGAAACCCTCTGTACGGGCCCCGATTCCCATACATAATAGCTGGATATCAGTGTTCTCTATAAGGTAACTCGTGCCAGCCATCTAGAAATTGTAGGCTTCAACAAACGCTCTGTTACAACTCTGATTCCTGTACAAAACATCTGAATATCAGTGTTTTGAATGATCCGGCTCTTCCTAGCCATCTAGAAATGAAAGGTAAGCCCAACAAATGCTATGGTACAAACCCGATTCCTATTACTGAATAGCTGGATCGCAGTGTTTTGTATAAGACAACTCGTGCCAGCTATCTAGGAATTAAAGGTAGTTTTAACAAAGCCTCTGATTTTTTTATTTAAGATAGGGGGCAAACTAGCAGACAGATCACATGATGGGAAGTAAATACCTACAAGATTCCCCCCCCCCCCTTTTTTCTTGAAGGTCTGCAAGTCGTATCCGGCCGGATATACTCTATAGTCACTCTTTCTCTTCAATCTATCGCAGACCACTACTGGACATAGGTCCCTCCAATTTTCTGCCAGATATCACGGAGGCTTTAGCGGTATCCAATATCGGCTAACCACGACCTGTCTTTCGCAGACTTCCCCAAGGACGTGACCGCGGAGATGCTGGCGCGCGCCGTCGCACACATGAACATTAACGAGGAGGGACGCGGCACCCTGAAGGTCACCCGCTGCGAGAAGCAAGAGGGCGGGCTCTATTTGGTTCACGCGCCGGAGCTGATCAACGCGATGACCGGGAAGTAGCTAAGTTGCCTCTGAATTTGTTTGTGCAGCGCTGCGTATAGGTTGTTTTTGATAATGTTTTTTATTTGGCACTGCAAGTTGTCACCAGAAATGCTGTGTGTAAGTGACAGATAACTATTTTTTGTCCCTTTTTCGCATTGCAAGTTGTCACCAGAAATGCTGTGTGTAAGTGACATATATTTCGACTGTTTGTTGTCCCTTTTTCGCATTGCAAGATGTCACCAGAAACGCTGTGAGGTCATGGATTTGTCACTGTTTTTCGTTCCGTTTTTAACACTGCAAATTGTCACCTGAAATGCTGTGTGTAAGTGACAGATGACTGTTTGTTGTCCCTTTTTTGCATTACAAGTTGTTACCGGAAATACAGCATTTCCGGTAACAACTTGTAATGCAAAAAAGGTAGGTGTAAGAGACAAATCTATGATTGCTTTTTTTCAACATTTTTAAAATAATTTATTTTCACAAAGAACAGCTGTGTGTTGGTGATTGACAGCTGTGTTGATGACATCATTGGTTTTGTCATTTAAAATCAAAACAAATACCTTTAAAATTAATGAAATTTCATTTTCATAAATGTGATAATATAAAAAAGACCCGTAATTTTCTCGAATGACAACTTGCTGTGCAAAAAGTTATTAAGTAGTCTCTAAGACCATCGCCGGTTTTTACTTTAAGTTTAAAGACGTTCCAATATTATGACTCTTAAAGGGTATATGCAATTTTAATTTTTAACCTTGTGTTATGTAGTCGATTCTCTCTTCGTGTAAATAGCAAGACCTTTCAGATGAAATCGTCAACATACGCTTACCGGTATTTAAAATTGCAAGTACCCTTGTAAATGTGCCATCAAGTCAACTATTGGGCATACATGTTACTTCTTAATTCTTAAGGATGACTTTCAAGCGTTTACATTGTAACCAAAATGTATTTCTTTACTGAAATGAAGCCTTCAACAAGATTATCCTGTGAAATCGAATGTAAACTCGCCAAGTTTTGTAACCACTGAGATGATTGTAAAAAAAATATCATCATTCGACTTTATCATCTAAACTTCTTACTTTTAAGTAAACGTTTGAAAGTCTTACTTAAGTGAAAATTGTATGACAAAGCAGCGTTGCTTGCAAAATTCACAAAATGTAACACTAAAATTATTTTGTCTTTAATCATTTAAAATTATAACAAATTTGGGTTAGCTTATAACGACGATTCACTATCTCATTTCCGCCTTTGACAAGTACGCCATCTTGTTATCAAAATGGCGTACTTGCCGATCGCAAGATGGCGTCGTTCACAGCGCTCCCATGATCAACGATAATATTTTTCGAGTTTTTGTGTGCATCGGCGCGCGCAGCTGCGTTATTTATGATTTGTTTTTATTTGATCGCAATAGAAGCAGCTCTCGTTCAGATTTGCCATCCGTTTGAATAGGGTGGGCGAGGTAGATAGTCTGAAAATTGTCAGCTTCTCGATCATTTTCAGGGTTGAAACGGTTCGCACCTTAGTACGCCCAAATTGAAACGAGGATCTGAGGTATACCATTATGTTATAAGTTTCGCGATTGCGGTGTTTTGTTTACGGGCTTTTTTAATAATTTGAAAAAAAAAAACACTATAAAGAATCAATTTTGCTGTTCATAACACTGCTTTTCCTGTGGCAAAATAGAAATAATTTTGTTACGAGTTAAGTGAGAAGTAACTAACTTTACTTGATATTGCGACTTAACATCTTGCCACAAGATGGCTACCGCAGTAACTGTTTACCATCGACAGTAACCGGTTACCGTCGATTGGGCTGATGAGTATAATTTTTCTTTATATTAATATCAAATAACCAAGCTTGCTGTTTGTGCGATTTTGAACGTATTCAAGGTTGAAAATTGCACAGTTTATTAATATATATGAATTAATGTTAGTTTTCGAAGTTTCTAATATCACAAGTAAGAGAGTCCGTAAAAAACATCTCAACGCGTTATTTGCGTTGGTTTAGGTTATTTGAAATTTGTTTTATCCAATTTTGGATATTTTTTTAAGTTAAGGTAGGTTTTGTTATTTGTATTTCGTATTGTACTGCAGTTTTTATTTTAATTTCTGTCAAGGATTTATCATAAAATCACCTAGACAAGTTAAAGGATTGTCACACTGTCTGACAGATTTCACTAACAATATGACATGAAATTAAAATACAAAATGCAGTTTTCTTATTACCAGTGATATAAAATTCGCGGCGTTACATATCATGAAGCTGTTAATACCCTACCGAATGGTATTCCAGTATTTTGTACTGTATTATTTCTACACAGTTGTCTGGTGCTGAGTGGGATTAATAAATCCTGGAGATTATCGGTAATAAAAGCTCCAAATTATATACCGTCGTGAATTTTCATCGCTGCTTATTATTAAGTTTGATTAGTTTTTTAGTTAAGTTTAAGAGTTAGGTATGAATAGATCCGAAAAGACAATTATTATTGACACGGGTTAAACCCTTACCGAAGACGGTTGACTAGGTCGTCGGTATTTTGAACTCTATTGCTTTGGAATAGGGTCTAAAATAGCACGACGTCATCTAGACTGTTCTAGTTTGGTGTTAACCCGTATTTGACATTATTGATAATTGTTTAAGATAAACTGATTTGTATCAATCATTTGAATTTAATCGTTTAATATTTGACTGTTGATTTATATTTGATTTTGCATTTATAAAACTTATCAGTTGAGACATTATTTTGTTTAGTTACTGTTAAGGTATTGCATTGGACATGGTTCTTTAACTTATTGCAATAGAGTCGAAATCCAGACAGTTTTATTCTGTTTGTGTTTCAATTTTGGCCCTTATTTGCAATGCGTTAAATGGTTCTTTAACTTATTGCAATAGAGTCGAAATCCAGACAGTTTTATTCTGTTTGTGTTTCAATTTTGGCCCTTATTTGCAATGCGTTAAATAACAAACTGAAAGTGACAATATCTTGCAAAGTGCGACCTGATACAGTCGCGGTATTTCTTATTGATTTTCTGTACATTGATTTGTGTAAGTGTTAATTTACAATTATAGTTTTGTGAGAAAAGTGATTAGTTGTAAGTCATTAAATAACACCTTAATTATGATACCAACTCTTTAAGGATTGCATATAAATTGATTATGACAGAATTTGCCATTTTTTTACCAGCCAGAAAGTTCACTGTTGGACAGTCTACAATGAACTAGAATTGGTCCTTTGGGAACCGGACGTTCGGTTCCAAAGCCCAATTAGAATATAATAATTTGTTATGCAATTAGAGTTGGGATCCTTACAACTAATGCAGTAATGTGGAATAATCATCATCATTTCATCCCACAATATGTCCACACCTGATCAAAGGCCTCCCCTAATGACTTCCACGCTGACCAATCCTGAGAAGTCATCATTCCCTCCACCAGGTCATTGGTGCATCTGGGTTGGTCGGAAAAGAAGTTAGAAGGGGGCTCCTAATAATTTTGGTATAGAGGAGGGCTTTTTAAAACTAAATCATACCTTACTCTCCATTTCATTACTATTTAAACCTTTCAAATTTGGTTAAACCCTTTCCTTTATAACTTACCTTAACTAAAACTATTGTTATTTTAAAGCTGATGTTCGTCGCGTATTTTTCATGCTGTTTCGCATTTTAAGTAATATTTAGCTTTGTGTTGCTGACCTTACTGCCTATGAGTCGGTATCGGTCAGTAGCGCGTATTGATTAAATCGATTAGTAGCATCGATACTTCGAGTATTCGGACAGAATGTGGCACTGGTGCCATTAAATGTAGAATCGATTTAATCGGTTATTAATTACTTTGAGTATTCAGACAAAATTGTGTCATTTACAATATTGAACGGAGTAAAATCGATGTGATCGATTAGTATGTCAATCGATACTTTAAGTATTCGGATAACGAAGATAATGGATAAGAGGCAAGTAGACGATGATTCAAATATGATATTTGGAAGGGTGTAAAATTGATTTAATCGATTATTATGTCAATCGATACTTTAAGTATTCGGATAATACAGAAAATAGATAAAAGAAGAGTAGACGATGATTCAAATATGATATTCGGAAGGGTGTAAAATTTATTTAATCGATTAGTATGTCAATCGATACTTTAAGTATTCGGATAACGAAGAAAAATGCATAAGAGCAAAGTAGACGGTGATAATCGAGTATGATAGGTATTTGGAAGGGCGTAAAATTGATTTAATCGATTAGTCTCTCAATCGATACTTTAAGTATTCGGATAACGAAGGAAATAGATAAGAGGAGAGTAGACGATGATTTAAATATGATATTTGTGAGGGTGTAAATTTTGTAAATTAGTCGATTAGTATGTCAATCGATACTTTGAGTATTCGGACAATACGGAGTATGGAATAGAGTAAAAGATGATATTCCGCCGAAAATGTAAGATTAACTTTAGTTACGTTTTTAAAGTTACAGTGAAAGAGTAACTACTGAGTTTGTAATTCTGAGTGCCATCAACGCTCGCAAATCGCCCGCTGAAGCTGTAAAAGACCATCTGCAGCTATCAGCAGTATCTTAAGGCTAAAAGCCACCTGCAGCTAACAGTCAGTAAAAACAAATATCCACATGTAACAAGTTACGGAATGATCTGTTTGCCGACTGTAAGAATCAACGGGTAATAATTGTATTGTCTGAGATTCAAAGAAATATACACATTTTTTATTTTATCAAGATAATTTAAATGACTCAAAATCTATAGATTTGCAGAAAGACTTGCAAATTTCTGGCCCACTCTGTATTCTGGACAGGATTGTGATAATTCGAGTATACAATCTTGTGTCCAGGAAATCTGAATTTTTTAATCCTTGCAAAGTCATCATCTTTACAGCATTAAATGTCCACAGCTGAATAAAGGAATTCGGTCCCTATCAGTTGACATCCATCTGCTACCCGCCACCTTAACCATGTATACGCACTATGTAAGATAAGTAAAAAAGAAATAATGGGCTTTTCTTTCTTTACTTATCTTCATTATAAGCGTAAAAGGTATTGAATAGAATGAATTAATCCTTACCAACGCCAAACCTTAGTATCCGGTCGGTGCGCACTAAATTACGGCGTTCATTCATCCATTCGTACCTCTACTAAATGTGCCCCTGAAAACAGTTTTTCTTATGGCTCCCCTCCAAACTATGATTTACCCACGGGGTCGTGAGCACACAGAAATCTACCTTCGTACAAGCATGACGTGTGTGCTTGGCTTGCATGCATCACCATGGGATGCTGTATGCTGATTAATTTTTGTGTGCTCCGTCTTCAATGTACGTCAAGAACATTTGAAAGAGAAGGTGAGCAGAAAGGTATCTGTCACATCTATTTTCATGGAAACGGTGCTTTGTAATCCAAAAATCCCCTGATTGGTTCATACATTCTCTTTTCTGATTGGTGGTTTTTGCGCGTTGTTACCAACGTCAAATTAAACCAATCAGAACTGAGCCAATGCCAAAGTCAAAGACTCAATAGATTTTTAAATTCCAAAGATTTTCCGACTTAAAACAAGACGTTTTTAAATCAGGCTGTTAATACATCTGTAATTTTTTAAGGGCTTTCATGACATCGTTTTATACAACTTGACTTAAATTGCGTGTAGTTACTGTTTTCTGAATGGTAGTTTTTGACGTTGCGAAGTTGCCAAACTCAAATTTAACCAATCAGAACTCTTTCATTTCTCTCGCCAAAGAAGACTTACTAATATATGTTTCGAACAGTTGCCTATTGGTAATTTGCAAATTTTCCACACTTATTAATGACAATTTTGTCGATGGTTTCTTGAGGTCAAGTATTCAACGTGGTACCTACTATGAATACTACTTACGGGTAGATTTTTTCAATGGTTGCCAAATTGATATTTTGTTATTTTTCCACAGTCATGTTATATGAGGCTATTTTCAGATGTCTGGGTACTTCTTACCTCAATGGCAATATGAGGTCACGCATTTAACATGGTACTTTGAATATCTGTTCATTACTTACGAGTAGATTTTTCAAACGGTTGCGAAATTGGTATTTTGCAACTTTTTTCACATTTTTATAAATGACTTTCACATTTATGTCGATGACATTTTGAGGCAACTCAGTGATCTCATTTTTTCAATTATTAGATTTCAGATTCCGAAGATATCCGTCACCGGTACCAGCCGTTTATCTGACGGATGTGACCGGAGGCGTCAACTCTGATGAAATCTGTTTGTATTTAAGCTGAAGTTATAACCTCCATTTAACTTAAACGGAGGTTATAATTACAGCTTATAACAATTCCAAATTTTCTAAATTCTTAATCGGTAAAAAACGATACTATCGGTTTCGCAAAACCATATTGAACCGGTTTTAAATTCGGTCGTATACTAATTCTGAACCGGTTGCATCTAATAGGATTGAACCGGTTTTTTATTCAGATGTTTAATTATTCCAATTTCAAATTTCCCATATTTCAGATTTCGTATGACATTAATAACTGGATCAAATCAATTTGTCCGGTTGCGTGAACCGGATTAAACTGGTTTTGAATCGTGTAGTCCGTTAACCGGACCCGTGTACCAACATTCACACGGTCTAACACTGCTTAGCTGTTGGCATAATTGGACTGAGTCCACGCTTTTGAACAGTCTCTTTATTCATGCCTGCATAGGGGTTTCAACCCTCGAACCCAAGCGTCGCATTTCCCTCGGCATGGGTTCCCTGTAATATTGTTCTTATAACGATAAATTGTCAGTTTTTCAAGACATGAGCTTTGACGTGTGATGCGTGCACAAGTTCACTCAGTTCTATGATAAAACACGGACCTGGTTCGACCTTTCGATTTTGTTGCAAAGTGTTGTTTTTTTCTAGTAGTAGAAGGTATTTTAGAATACCATGGCTTTCGAGTCCACTCGTTTAACAGGGGATAATGTACCTATACCCTACTCACGGGTAGATCTTTCAAACGTTTGCCAAATCGGTATTTTGCAACTGTTCCACGGTCATATTACATGACGATTTTTCAGATTTACAGCTTACTATCATGTATGTTGATTGAGGCCGCGCATTTTACACGGTACTCTGTAAATACCTATTCCCTACTTACGAGTAGTTTTTCCAATGGTTGCCAAGTTAGTATTTTGCAACTGTTTCACAGTCATATTATATGAGGCTATTCTTCTGGGTACTTCTACCTCGATGGCATTTTGAGGTCACGCATTTAACATGGTATTTTGATTACCTATTCCGTACTTACGGGTAGATTTTTCAAACAGTTGCAAAACTGGTATTTTACAACTTTTTCACATTTTTATAAATGACAGATTTATGTCGATTTTGAGGCCACGCAGTGATCTCATTTTTTCAATTTGGAGATTTCAGATACCGATGATATCCCTAACCGGTACTAGCCGTTTACTTGATGGATGTAACCGGTGGCTTCAATTCGGATGAAATCTGATTGTATTCAAGCTGAAGTCCTCCATTGAACTTAATTATACGGAGGTTATAACTACAGCTTATAACAATTCAAGCATTGATCTTTACTTAAATGGAGTTAGAAAGAGAAACCGCTGTATATCGTATACAACGCTGTCCCATTCTTACTCAATTTAAGTAACGTTTAACGTTGAGTCTCGTACTACAAAACGGGTCTAAGAATGGAACTTCATATTGACATCGGCATTTTGATGCCACCAATTTCTTAAGATATAATGGTAATACCTAACCTTCATTGGTAGATTTTTAAAATGTTGCCAAATGACTATTTTGCAACAGATTTTTGATGATGTTTTTATCATTAACAAATCTATTCAACTTCTACAATTGTCTTGAGGCTCGCGGTTAAGTCAAGTTGTTAATATGTCTTCCATGTTCTTTACATGAATTGAAAATGAAATTCATTTAACACTATCATATTCACAAATTCCATTTACACTCTGAATTAATGTTTAAAAAAACCTAGACATACACATACAAACAGGAATTTGAATATATGTTCACTTTGTAAATTATAAAACTGTCAAAGTGGTGTTCACCTATTCAACCTATCGCAGTCCATTGCCGGTCTACCCCATTCTGCGCCATATATCCCGATCCTCCGCTTTTCTCATCCAGCCTCCATTAGAGCGACCTTTCGCAAGTCGTCGGTCCATCGGGCCGGAGGGCGTCTCACGCTACGCTTGCCGAGACGCGGTCTCCACTCCAGAACTCGTCTGCTCCAACAGAAGTGGTGTTCACAGTGAATATTTATTTGAAATTCTTTCCGTGGTTAATGTCAACTGTTAGGGATCGGTATCCTGGGAAATTATTTGGGGAGACCTTCGTTCTCTTTCTTCAACCTATCATAATCCGCTGGACATAGTTCTCC
The DNA here is from genome assembly GCA_019425675.1 of Leucinodes orbonalis. Lineage (NCBI taxonomy): Eukaryota > Metazoa > Arthropoda > Insecta > Lepidoptera > Crambidae > Leucinodes > Leucinodes orbonalis. The sequence continues at coordinate 16,529 of PQWD01006668.1, forward strand.
CCCATTCTGACCTTCCTTCAGCAGTAGAGATTATAGGCTATGTTTATGATAAAATAGATTATATTTTATTGCAATTGACTAACAAGCTTTTGATTTAAGCTCTTCATCGTATCTAAGGTATTGATCCTTGATATTGAGAGCAATTTTCTCAACGGAGCGAGGTAAAACAGGTAGGGTAACACAATCACGGAAATATGAATTAATATAACGGACAAAGTCGACATGTCCCTTACATGAATTTATATTTCCGTGATCGATATTTCTCAATAATCTAAATTTACTCAAACGCATGTTTCGGCGCAGTATATATTTGAAAATCCTATCACAAAATATAATTTCTTTTAGTTTTGAAATTTTGTTATTGTTATCATAATGGTGGGCTTTTAAAGCTGTGTATGACACACAATTATCTGGGTCTTGCAAATTAAATTTGTATTTCTGGCACAAATGCGTCATGTGTTTGACACATGTAAAACTTTTCGCTTCACTTGTGTTCGACACAAGTTAGTTATTCCTCTGTGACTAAGATTCGTCACATGGTTTAAATAAAATTAAAACTTTAACATCAGTGCATATGTATATCACAAAATGAAATAAACTTTCATTATTTTTTTTAAATGGCTTTCGGAAGTTTGTGACTAACTGTCACAGCTCACCATGTGTGCGACACATGTAAATAATAATCTTGTGACAATATGAATGCCACATTAAATGTGTATAATACGTAAAATAACGAAAAACTCCTATTTAAGGACGAAAGAAACATCGATTAACAGATTTCTAAAAAAATTGAAAATTATAAATGACAAAACCTTTAGAGTTAAAGTTTCATTGGGCACTTCTTCTTCAAAACCTTAAATATTCTTTATTTTCATATTTTAAGATTAACATATCGATAGCGAAATATGAATGAATGTAAGGTATAAGTCGTTTTGTTCCTTACATTAAATCATTTTTCCGCTCACTTAACTCAGTGGCACTACTTATTTAAAATGATCTCCTGATAACTCTTTTAGACAATATAGTCTTCAACGGGTAACAAGTTGTCAAATCATAATTTATAAATTTAATCATACAGGGCTAAATTGTCATGTACATAAAAAAATTACTCAAAAGAAATTAAAAGTGAGCAATTGAGCATCTAACGTGACGTAATAATGTTATAATGCTATAGAAATTCGATGGAAATAGTTCTCTGGCCATATCAAAAATGTGTGTCAGTTGTGATAATCGAAATTGTTCATGTAGCCAGACTGCCCACATTCAACAAAAGTAAATAATACGTGACGAACCTCAACTTATAAACTTCGCGACAACTTTCGTTTATAACTACCCCCATATTGTTATAAAAAAGACCCGACTTACGATATCGTGGTCTTTTCTCTTACGCATTTAATAAATAAGATTGGAAAAGGTATATTTTTAAGATATAAAAACGTTACAGAGCTCTTCTCTTTCCAAATATATCACTGTAGAATTAAGTTTAAATGGTGTTTATGTGTAAATGTATAACTTTGAAGCTTTTGCAATATAGACATTCGATAAATAGCAATTTGATTTACGAAATCTTTTCGGATATTAAAGTATTTGGAATTCATGAAGTTTCAGTCGATACATAAAACTATTTAATAACCGGTGAGAACGAATTTTATTTTCTGCTTGTCTTTTTATCGAATATGTTATATTGCAAAAGTGTCTAGTATAGATTTGTAATAGAAATATAAGATTTTTGTCAATAGTAAAGATTACGAGTAAACGCTGAGAGGTGTTTTGATTTAACCATTCAATTGGTATCTCCACCATCCGCAATAAAATACCAAACCGTATTTTTATAAAAGCGCTCCTTATTTTATGTTTCGTTTCTTTAGTCACTATTGTTTATTTGCAATATTGTATTTTTAAATACACTGAAACCAATAAATATTCGGTCAATTGATGATAGTGAGCGATGACGTCACATATCAATAATCTCATACAAAATATATGGACACATTCCTTTTTGACAGTTCATAAAAAGTGCGTCAACGATTAGTGGTGTCAAATACCCAATTGCAATGTTTATGATAGAAAAATTTAGATATGATTTTAGTTCAAATTTTTGTATATGAAACGATCACTAATTAGCTTAAGTCAATGTTTAGCGTCTAAGATATAAACATGTATGTTAAAATTTAAAAATAAATAAATTACTTAAGATAATGCATTTTATTTATTATTATTTACCCATTGATACACGTCAAACATGGCTGGAAATATTAATTCTTATTCACATTAATTAATTAAAAAACAATGTAAATTTGCTACTTGATCGTTTGGAAATGCAGCTGAAAATAATCTGAAAACATAGGTAGGTAAGGATGAAAATTTTAGATCAAAACTCAATATAATTCGGTTTTCAAATATTCTTTAATTTATTTTGCAATATGTAATTCATAGAAAAAAGGTCCTCAATAAAATGTTTTACATAATGGTACCTAGATTTCTACTATTAGATTTGTTGTTTTGGTCGTTGTTATTATCAAAATGTCAAGTAGTAATAAAACTTCATAGTATCATTATGAGCTTGCAACGACGCTCAAATTTAGTCCAAGTCTAACAATTGAAATATTTTTGTATTCATTTTCCGCACAGCTCTGAACCGGTAATAAATATCGGTTAATACCGGTTTTTATCGGTTTTACTCCGAACTATGGTATGATCGCGAACATTATTGTAACAACTAAATAAAAACCGGTTAATTCGACGACAAACGGCACCTATCACAGCGGCGGTGTGCGCAAGCGCTTGTAAACATATACACTTTTGAACTTTTTTTAGGCTTTATCATAAAAGTATCCTCAAAGCTTTATGTACAAGGTGCGAAATCAAAATGAAAAGGTCTGGCGGCAAGTTCAGTCTTGATTTTCCGAATTTTCAATCCTTCAAAGGACAGCGAACCCAATTTGTATTGAATTTCACATATTTATCCGCTCCCTTTTGAAAACAGTCTACCTGTGCTTTACCTTAATTCTGCCAGTGTACCGTTCATCTTTAAAATCCTCATACACCAACTCAGGCGTGTCCGGTCTCTCCGCCAACGCCTTCTGGAAACTTTGCAATATACTCTGTTTTTCCATAAACAATTTGTCCTTTCTTGCATTCTTCGATATAGCCGCCAAAGTCGTACTCACCCATGCTTCGTAATATGGTTTCGTATGTTTATTTATGCTGCTGGGCGCCCACTTGGCTACTTCAGTCGGTGGTGAGCGTACCTTCACTGACAGATCGGGAGATGCCATATTCCTCTGTCTTCTTTTCTTCCTCTTCTCTGTTTTCTTTCGCGGCTGCTTCTCCTTCACGCTCAGTCTGCTCACTGTTGCTTCCACCTTCTTCACCACTGAATTCATCTCTGACATCTTCTGATTCTTCACGTTGCGCGTCTCGTTCGGTATTTTAATATGCAACATCGTCGCTTTATTTCTCTTATGTTCCGCAAATGTGACCGCTTTGAAGATTTTCGTGCTGTCGTTCTTGGCTGTTACTGTTCTGATGATCGGTCTTCTGTTCGCTTCTCTGCTCTTCTCCGTTTCGTTTGTTTCTGTTTTCTCTTTTGGTATTTTTTGATCGCTTGGTTTCTTGAGTGGTCGGTCTAGGATTAATGCAATGAAATAAAAACAAAATTAATTCAGAGTTTTCAAACATATTTTTGATGACTCTATACAAGGCTCCAATTCTAACTGCACAATAAGGTCAGCCTAGAAGTTCGTAAGTAAGATACAGACTGATAAATGGGGCTCCATATACATTAACTTAGTCTTCTCTACATGTACCCTGTATGGGCACATGCCTTTCTTCGCAGCTTGGGCACAACGTAGCCCTAATGCCGATTGGTGGGAGATATTAACGCCTACCTTCCAAAGATAATAGCCGAGAAACAACAGCCTAACGTGCCTCCAAAAGCACGGAGGGACCCATCATCATCGTCATGCATCGATCGAAATCATAATTCTAATAGGTATTATTACTTACCATGTTTTACTTCAGGCGGCAACTTTACATTAATTTTAGGAAAGTCTTCTTTTATTGTTGGTGTAGGAATCATATGATGATTTTTTATCTTAAGTGAATTCTTGTTAACCTTTATTCTGTCTTGCCGATCTTTATTCAGCACTTCGGGTCAGATTTCTCTATTTTCTTCTGTAAATGTTCCCTTAAATTGTTGTCCGTAACTTTCAGTTTTAAATCTTCTGGCTTTTTAATAACAGATACTTTAGATTTATCGCCTGAAATGTTTTTATTTCCTGAGTCGCCTCTATCAGGGAGATGAACTTTTGCATCGTGAGCAGACTCCAATATTCTTTTCACTGTCCTTTCTATCTTTCTCTGATTGTCACCTCTGTCTTTCTTTTCCATTTTGTTTGTTTCTATTTTCTTGGAATTTCTCTTTTCCATGCCTAATATTTGAATTACACTAAAATTTTTACTTGATTCTGATAAGATATTTATGTCACTTTTGGCGTCAATGCCATCTTGAAATTGTCATTACATTTTTAGTTTTAGGGTTGAAGGTTTTTACGTCCAGTGATATTAGGAATGACGGGCAACTTGTAAAACAGTTTATCAAAGTCATAAAGTAATTTTAATGAAAATAATCAAAGTTATTGAATATATGCCTTTTCTTCGATATATTGCGAGCTATTGCAGTTCTACGCTAAACGTAAGCAGGTATGTTACATTATGATAGAACTGTAACCTCTTTGTTCGAACGTACGTCACACACGAAATTGTCAAGTGCTACTGAAATGTCGTAGGAAAATTTCCTACGATCAAAATCCAAAACAAAAAACATGTTTATAAATACCAAATAGTAATTTTAATATGCACTAAAGTCTTGTCATGCCATGGAGGATAAAACTAATGTCATTAAATGCATGTCTTCTAACTACGCGAAGACTTCACGATCTGAGTACAGGTAAGAGCGGTATCACAAGTTTTAGGCCCGTATTCAAGAACGAGACTCAAGCACAATGATATTCTGTATATATAAAGGTAGATACGCCATACGTGCCTCAAAAACGAACCGCCAAAGAGAATACAGCTGTATGCTCTTTCTTTCGGTAAATGTACGCTCATTCGAAATATGTGTATGTGTGCTGTCACTGCCTTCGGAACACTTTTTTCGATTGTTTTGTGAGCATATCACGAATCTATACTTTTTTCCTATACCTATACGGGTAGGCTCGTGCCCCTCGGTGGGGACGTTTAATGAGCTGATGATGATACTTTTTTCATCGTTGTTCAAGCATTGATCTTTACTTAAATGGAGTTAGGGATGCCGCTATTTATCATATATAGCGCTACCTCTTTCTGACTCAATTTAAGTAAAAATCAACGTTAAGTCTCGTTCTAGAATACGGGCCTTAGATTCTAACCTTATCAATTCCGTTTTTTCTTCCTTCCATGTTTTGGTTCTAGCCACCTTAAGTGATAAGTTGGTCTTTTGAGCTGGATGGCATCCAACACTACGCTTTCACGAACATGGTCTCCACTCTAGACTTCGTCTGTTCCAACGGCCATCGATCCTGCAACATACGTCACAGGCCCCTGGCAAGGCGACTTGCTGCTCCGGAGAGCTTTGTCGTTAATTTTAATTATCTTTTGAATAAGCTAGTGACATTACACGATAAGAGAGACCTAACATCAGTTGTCTTGGGTTAACGGCGCAGTGCGACTTATAACTGTTTATCATTTGTTGGTCTCCATTAATGCCACTAAATGTTCTGGCGTAGCACTTACCATCAAGTGAGCGTCTGATCATCCAGTTCACATCGTAACTTGAAAAAAAAAACAACATCATTTATTCTTACACTACAGAAAATCCATTTGTTCGGATTTTGATCACATTCAAGTTTATTACATAACAGCTATTGAGAGACACTTGCGGACACTGTACTCTTATATTACTAGCTTTTCCCGCGGCTTCGCCGCGTTTAATTCGGGATGACAACATTATTCTGTTTCGTTACAGAAAGTGAGCCATCCACTTCGCTTAACGAAAACAAATAAATTTCAACACTGCAACACCTGCTTTTTCTTTTTCTTATTTAAGCTTCAAGGGCGGTTTGCAAAACTTCAATATGCACAATTTATTGTTCATGACAATCCATCATACTTATTTTTAGTTCTACCTTGTAAACTGTTAAAAATCTGTAAACTTGTAAAGAAAATTATGTATACATATATAATACACATAGGAATCCCCCCGCCAAATTTAAAAGTTTTGGAGTCAATTTTTGGATATATATATATATCAATACATAGGTTCCCCCTTCTATTTACAAAAAAAACATATATATATATATATATTAGGGTTTCTCATTTCTCGATCCTTTTTATTTCTCGGAGCACAGAATTCTCGACACTATTTCCGGGAATTCTCGGGTTGTCGAGAAATATTGAAAAACTCAAACATATTTGATTTAACATAAAACGTATACTTTTTATGCAATATTCAACATTATCAATGACCAACGTTTTTTTTAAGTTTCATGTGAGTTTATTTATACTAAAAACTTTAATTAAGCGAAAAAACTTCTAGCGAGATCTTCTTATCATTATTTCTAGTTTCTACAAAAATAACTAAATAGTCTTTTTTCTTTGAAAAAAAAACAAATAAAATATCTTCTAAAACAATGTCATCATGTCACACAATGAAACTTAGTACCTTAATACTAAATAATTTATTTTAGTCTCAGTCTGTACTCAAACTTTTCAATTACGTAGCATAGAAACGACAGTTTAATTCCTTATTAAAAATAACACAGACTAGCTTAATAATTACGAGTAACAGTAAGGTACAGTCCTAGTTTAGTTTTAGTCTTTGTATCTATAACTTTTCAATATTTGTTGTAAATTGAGTCTTTTCTTTACGTAAGTTAACATAAAAATCTAATAAATCATTAAATTTAAGACCAATTAAATCACATTTAAAGCGAAACTGCTTCAAAGCTACCACGATGTCACTTATCATTAAGAAAATAAGCCTTAAAATACAAGGGCATTTATAGCATCATCGACAATCGGTTTCGTATTTTTGTCACAAGTTCCAACAAGGAGAAAACACGTTCGTTTTCTATTATGTACTCTAGTAAACGTATTAGAACGTTTTCAGAAACGTAATTAGCTGGTCTTCCTGAGAGGAACTCAAATCTATAATTACAACGACCGTGTGAAATATCAAATTTCGGTGCCTCCTAATAGGACAAATTATTCATTTAATTTCGCACGACGCGTGGCAGCCGCAACGAGAACGCAGCGCTTATCAAGTTTTTAATGTTTTTGACTGAAATTTCCGATTTCTTCGATTTCTCGACACTTTTTTCTCGCTCGAGTAAGGCAAAATTCCCGGGAATTCTCGGTTCGAGAATTCCAAGAGAACCCTAATATATATATATATATATATATATAACCTTTCTAGGACCTTCTATCAACATACCAAGTTTCAATAAAATCTACCTTAAAACTGCAAAAATGGATATGATACTTCCTCCCCTATTTGAAGGGTTTGGGGTGGATTTTTGAAATAAAAAAAAATGCCTATTTTCTTTCTGACAAACAGTCCGCATACCAAATTTCAGCGTCGTACTACAAAAATTGCGGAATGTTCCATTCAAACTTCCAACCCCCATTTGAGGGAGTGGGGGTGAAAACGGGACAAAAAGTAGCCTAAAACCTATTCTAGGTTACCTCTATCAACATACCAACTCAATAAAATCTACCTTAAAACTGCGAAAAACGAATATGACACTTCCTCCCTATTTGAAGGGTTTGGGGGTGGATTTTTGAAAAAAAAAATATGCCATATTTTTTCGTTCTGACAAACAGTCCGCACATCAAATTTCAGCGTCGTACTACAAAAATTGCGGAATGTTCCATTCAAACTTCCAACCCCCATTTGAGGGAGTGGGGGTGAAAACGGAAAAGTAGCCTAAAACCTATTCTAGGTTACCTTATCAACATACCAAGTTTCAATAAAATCTACCTTAAAACTGCGAAAAAACGAATATGACACTTCCTCCCCTATTTGAAGGGTTTGGGGGTGGATTTTTGAAAAAAAAAATATGCCATATTTTTTCGTTCTGACAAACAGTCCGCACATCAAATTTCAGCGTCGTACTACAAAAATTGCGGAATGTTCCATTCAAACTTCCAACCCCCATTTGAGGGAGGGGGGTGAAAAGGGGTAAAAAGTAGCCTAAAACCTATTCTAGGTTACCTACTATCAACATACCAAGTTTCAATAAAATCTACCTTAAAACTGCGAAAAATCGAATATGACACTTCCTCCCCTATTTGAAGGGTTTGGGGGTGGATTTTTGAAAAAAAAAATATGCCATATTTTTTCGTTCTGACAAACAGTCCGCACATCAAATTTCAGCGTCGTACTACAAAAATTGCGGAATGTTCCATTCAAACTTCCAACCCCCATTTGAGGGAAGTGGGGGGTGAAAACGGGAAAAAGTAGCCTAAAACCTATTCTAGGTTACTATCAACATACCAAGTTTCAATAAAATCTACCTTAAAACTGCGAAAAATCGAATATGACACTTCCTCCCCTATTTGAAGGGTTTGGGGGTGGATTTTTGAAAAAAAATATATGCCATATTTTTTCGATTCTGACATATAGTCCGCATACCAAATTTCAGCGTCGTACTACCAAAATTGCGGGATGTTCCATAAAACTTCCAACCCCATATTAGGGGAGTGGGGGTGAAAGCGGGAATAAAAGTAGCCTAAAACCTATTCTGGGCTACCTACTATCAACATACCAAGTTTCAATAAAATCCGTTCAGCCGTTTAGGCGTGAAAGCGTAACAAACAGACAGACAGACAGACAGACAGAGATACTTTCACATTTATAATATTAGTATGGATTCATTGAATCAGCCTATAATCTTGCACTGAAGGGCCAAGGCTTTTCCACAAAGCGTGGTTTTGGGGAGATTGTGACCGTTTGGTCATCCCGCGGGTCCAATGAGGATCAGATGATTCAGCATGCAATTGCTAATCTAATGGCTTTTTCCTTACACCAATTTGACGGTACGATCATAACGCTTACGGTAGTAAGTGATACGGCTGACCATGACAGATGCAGTGTTAAAGGAAATCAATAGTAGGTGGTGATTATTTCTGTCAACACTGCCTCCCTGTCACCTGAGACGATAGATGTCAAGTCTCTCATAACCCGTAATGGGACTAGCTACAGTGCCCTCATTCTGAAACACAGAAGGGCAAAACACTGGTTTTCATGGACGATATCTGGCACTGCGGACTACCGAGACTACCACATAGTACAAAGAACGCTCAGACCACTACACTACTATGAATAAATTTAATAATTGTTATTAGGAACAAAAAGAGCAGAAGCAATGCCGAATTTCCTCCATATGTTATGAAGAAACGAGGAGTGTACGTTGAGAAAAAGGTCACCAAACCAAGAATCACTAAACAGGGTAGGTATATTGGTCTAATTAAATAATCAATAAATCAATAAATTCTTAGACATTACAAACAGACTGTATGTTCATGCACACATGTTTGTAATGCCTCGGACATCGAACCGGTACCCTTGGTGTAGTAGCAGTCTCGACATTAGCCCACATAGATCGTCAAAAATTGTGGTCCCTTTTTGACTACTTACTTACCATTGTTGAGCTGTAAGCTTTATTGTTGATTATAAAAATAGTCAAACATATCCGCATGTGCTGGTGTCAAGGGATATTAACCCTTTGACCAATGGCGCCTCGATGCGCCAGACACGAAAGATTTTATATTGTGTCTGAATTTCTGACGTTCAATGGATTAAGAGAAAAATATTTTCAGAGAAGAATTATACGCAAGAAAGAAAGGCACCTCCAAGACCTCCCCCGGGTAATAAAAAGTTCCTAGCATCAGTCCTCACTATCCTATCCAAGTCTACTACTGGCACGCAATACCCCGATCACGATCCAGTCCCACAAAAGAAAGAAAGAACGCGTATTTTAAGACATAATCCAAAAATGGATAATGTTTTAGACGTTAACAAGCTAATGTCAAAAGTAAATCTAAATACAGGTCCAAAGCACTAAACAACGAAGTGGCTAAGGAAGTTAATCAAGAGCAAGTGGTGGTCCTGCAATCGCAGAAGGATATAATACAAACTCCTTCGTTATATTCAGAAAATGATTCGTTCAATTGGTCAAATTTGCCAGTGCTTGTTAAGAGGACGCAGCAAAGTCACAGCAAACAAGAGGACATCGGAGTTAAAGTGAAAGAGGTTGCTGATGAACTAGCCAAAGAAATTATGGAGGGCAGGAAACCTAGGAAGGATAAAAGAGTCAGAATCGACGAACCTAACACACAAGTAAGCGATATCACTCCTATAACAAACAATGAAGCTGGTAACGGTAAAGGCTTATACAATTTCTTTGTGGATTTATTGGAGACAACAATGAGCGTATATAATATCAAAACCCATTACGATAAAAGTCCCGATGCGCCAAGTGAAGGAAGCTCAACGAAAATACCTTTGGAAATAAATGAATCAGTTGCTGAAAAACTTAACGTTCAAAATAAGCTAGAAAATGAACTCACGGTTCAGCATTCAAACCATTTTTACTGTTTGAAGGATTTAGAATACGGAAATTACCCAAAAGCTGAAAAAGAATTGCAGTTAAAGAGCACCAAAAAGAAGAAATGTAAAGGTGATTCCATCTCGTTTACAAGAAAAGCTGGTAAGAAGTTACAAGCGGACAATATGATTGAAACAAAGAAATCGTTTTCAAGAAAGGCAAGGAAGAAGACTTTGATAATATGTTTAAGAACAGCTACAGATGGACGAAAACGCGTTTGAAGAGCCGCAAAACTTGTACCAAGCATTGAAGTAATTGCTCAAAATAAACGAATGTGCCAAAAGAGTATACACTTTGAAGAGGCAATGAAGCGAAAGAGGAAAGATTACGATTCCCGAATGCATGTTCAGAAGGCGTAAAGTAATATCACCCTACAAATCGACAAACAAACGCAACAAAAAAATGGTGGACACTTCATCTATTTCGAGAAGACAATCCCAAATAAGTAGCTACAAGAAAAACCCAGGACGGAAGAAGCGATGGATAACGAATTTAAGGATTCTTATCGCTCTTGAAGTGTTTGGTACGATACGAAAACGCAGTCCTGAAGAGCCAGCGGTCATATAAAAAGAAGGAATTATTTTTACGTACCACTCGACGCCAACTTCGAGTGATCATTCCTTTGGATGCAAGGATGTACTAGGTCTCTCTGACAGTGATAGCATGTATTTTATAAATTGAAAATCAGTAGACGTTCATAAATCTAAAATGAGAAACAGGAACAAAATCAACATTTTTACCAGAACTGTAGGTAGTTAAATAATTTGTATAACAGACAAACAGTCCTTAATTGGTAGTATTATTGTATTACAGAGATACTCATGCCATTAATTAAATACAATAACTTAAAAATTGAAGTGAAGTTTTTATTTTCAATGATAATAAACTAATACCTAACAATGGGGTTTATACATGAATGTACCTACCTCCATGTAGGTATAGTTTTTTTGGAGGGGTAGGTTACATTTACACCAAAGTATCCATAATAAAATATCCCTGTGTTGAGGCCTATCAGACAAGTACACTCGCGACTCTGACGCAAATGTGTACATGTACTCTTACTCGTCAACATATCTCGTCCACAGCTGGACATTCATCTCCTAAATTTTGCTCCAGATATCCCGGTCCTCCGCTTTCCTCATCCAGCCTCCACCAGGGACCTTGCGCAAGTCGTCGGTACATCAGTCTGGATCGCCACGTTTCTAAGACGCGGTCTCCACTCCAGAACTCGTCTGTTCCAAAGGTCATCCATCGCTCATCGGTTCTGCGGCATTCTTGACCAGCCCAATGCCACTTGAAGTTGCTGATCCGGCAAGTTAGTACTGAAACTAACTTTTTAACTTCACGTGTATGTAAATACATGTTTATTCTTTCAAAAAAGGTTAACCTTGGCAACTACACAAGATCACAAGAGTTAGACAAGTTGAAACTATTATTGGCATGTCGACGGCTTCCTATTTGTGGTTGCCAAATAGCTTTTGTTTACTAAGTACCTATATTAGAATCAGTCTGCTTGATTACTTACTACATTCTCAGGTAAATGCGATTGGCTGTGTATAAAAATTTAATCCGATAAACTGTCTACAGTGACAATCTTACGATAAACTTAAATGGTGACCAAACAGGCAGAATTTATAGAAGAAATAATAAATATATAATCACCTACATACATCTAGTTGTAAAACTAAACATGAACATACTTATATACTTTTTTTGTAAATACATAGAAAACACTCGGAACAATAAAAAGGACATGTTTATGCAAACATATGTTAGTATTGCCCGGAATCGAACCCAGAACCCTTGGTGTATATTCAACCGAACGCTGCTACACCATTGAGTACCCATAATGCAAAAATTGGTGAAAAGGTTAAATAAAACACAAATTTGAAACGATTCATCGATTTAATCTAGAAGCGTTACAAAACATTAATATAAAAATCATTTACGTCAAAAGTTTGACTCAAGACAACTTAGAATTTAGTAGGCTCAAATTACCCAGTACTTAATCACTAATACTTAGCAAAGAAATAACGATGAATCGTAGAGATCGACTATTCACACTGATATCATATAATGAAGTTATTTTAAATATTAAACATATTACATTTCGTATCTCCTAACAGCTGTAACAAGAGAGAATTATAAGCATTATTCCATCGAAGCAAAGACGAAAAATTCGTATTGACAGATATGGTACTTCATTCTTTAGTTTTCTTGGGACTATATTGTATGTATCGCGAGCCAGGGGGTGACCGCCATCTCTTATAACAGTATTACAATAATACTACTTCGCCCAATGACATTCTGTATATATCACAGACATCAGAATATACATTAGACTGGACAAGCCGCCAAGTTTATAGGCAGTCCCAGTGTCGCAATTTCTTTTCGGTTCTTACCTGTGAAAAGTTATTATATTTCTTAGTAAATTTACTGATTCATTGCGATGATGGCATGTTACAATTGCACAGGATGGCATTTTGGAAAAAAAACGGTAATTTCTTCTAATATTCGTGCGTCTTGACTCGTCTCACAGAGCGTAAACTGGTAGCCAGTGTATGCTCGTTGAGCTTACAGTTGTCGCACTTTAAACGCGGCTTGCCCCATCTCCTGTATTGGGAAATCTGTGGTATATATAGTTTATTGCTTATGTAGGCAGACGAGCTGGCGGCTCATTTGATGGAAAACTGTAACCGCCGCTGTCTATCAAGAGGAAAGAGCTCTCTTTAAACCTCGTTTGAAGAAGGACATGTCGTAGTTAAATATAAAGGTAGATACGCCACTCCTGCCTCAAAAACGAACCGCCAAAGAGATCACAGTTGTAGGCTCTAAATGTACGCTCATTGGAAATATGTGTATGTGGTTGTATTCTGAACTGTTTTGTGAGCATATCACGAATCTTTACTTTTTACATCATTGACTTCGCCTTTTCTAGTTTAAAAATGCTGACGTATCATTAAAGTAATACTGTTTAAAGAAATGGCGGTAACACCACTGTTCTTTAGGCCACTTGTCTTCGCTTTGAATGAACTACTCTATACTGCAAAATGGTTTAACCCTTTGACCGCCTTAAGGCGCCAGACACGATTTTCTATTGTGCCTGGATCCCCCGGCGTTCAGTGGGTTAAGAACAAGAAACAATGCAACTAATTTATGTACTAATTTATATTCTATTTAGAGTACATATAAGATACCAAAAATATTCCTAAAATTTCACTTCAACACACATTGCATTTCAGCAAGCCGATCGCGCTAAATTTTGACATCTATAACGTAACTACACTTGGACCGAAATACAACTTTTTGGTCAATTCCATATCGCGCTAATCATTTGACAGCTAGTTCAGACGAAATTGAACCTTAACTTTCTAGCAATGCCGAATATCGAAAATGTTAACTATAAATTATAATCGAAACGTTTCGTTTTAAAATAACGCGATCGGCCTGCTGGTTATTTGGACTACTTAGAAATACAGACAATATTAAGATAGGGTTTCCAAATTGATACTACAATATAGACATAAAAACCTGCTGAACAATAATTCGGGTCGATTTAATTTGGTTCAACTCTTTAAAAATATTACCTGTATAATAACCTCGTTCTTTAAACAATAAAAATATAATCTGGCTTGGGGATACGCGAGAGATGGCTAGAATTCGTTATTGTACCTAGACATAACATTCAGAAAATATTTCTACTCAATTAGATGGTAACATTTGCGTTATAAGTACTCTTACTCAGACCTAGGTTTTGTAAACGTGACTTTGGGCGAACATTTCCGAAAAGTTCGTAGTTTCTGCCTTCTAGAGAAAGGCCGGAATCTATCATAAAATTGGTTGTTTAGGTTCCCTAAACCTTTGACCGCCAGGAATCCAGACACAATGAAGAATCTATTTGTGACGCTTTTAGGCGTCCCTAGCGGCCAAAGGGTTAATGGCCATGTCATGCAAAGTGCATTTCAGATATTGTTATTTATTAATGCACAAGGTTATTCTATAGGCAATTTCTGTAGAATTAACTTCCAATAGTTTTAATTAAAATGTTCGTATTGCAAAATATATTTTTCCTGTTTATCATTTGGACGTTAATTTGATCCAACAATTGAAAGGTAAGAAGTATATTTTCAGGACCCAGTTAACTAAACATAGGTAACAGGTTCAGTACAAGGTTAGAATCATTTCATTGTTAATATTTAGACAACACATATAATTAAAACTACTATTACTATGTTTAAGGTGGTCAGTTTATCTAAGCATAGACTATGTCGTGATAAAAACAAATATTTTCTTTAATTGTACGAGTAGAAAAAAACAACGCAGATAATGAAAATTTTCTAACTTTATAATCAATTTCAAACCAAAAGAAAAGAACGACTGAGAGAGATGGACCAGTATTTTTGAACTGCGATTTAATGAAGCAACTGAAAATTGTATAATACTACATACTGCTTGAAGGATAACGCAAAAACAATAGAAAAACTATTGTTATGCGAGTTGATGACCAATTTTCATTGATGAACAATCAACTTATTAGACGTACAATCTCACTCAAAAAGTGTCCGCGACAAAACTCTGCCCATGACAGTAGTGTGCTCGTGCTTTTGATTTTGTACCCTTGCTTTAAGGTCAAAATTTAAAAGAATAATTGTATGTTATAAATATTACAATAACTATACGTATGTATTAGTAGTACATAGTGCGGATATTTTGGTTGACGTTTCTTCATGATTGTGCATCTATAGTGCGTTTCATATAATAGTACCTATGTCGTTATGTTGGCGCCACAGACATCCGAATATACAATTAGACTGGACAAGCCGCCAAGTTTATAGGCAGTCCCAGTGTCGCAATTTCTTTTCGGTTCTTACCTGTGAAAAGTTATTCTATTACTTGGTAAATTTACTGATTCATTGCGATGATGGCATGTTACAATTGCACAGGATGGCATTTTGGCAAAAAAACGGTAATTTCTTCTAATATTCGTGCGTCTTGTCGTCTCACAGAGCGTAAACTGGCAGCCAGTGTATGCTCGTTGAGCTACATTTTTGTCGCACTTAAAAACGCGGCTTGCCCCATCTCCTGTATTGGGAAATCTGTGGTTGGCGCCTTGTATGTAAATGTCATTGGTACGATATGACGCTCCCCTACGGGACCTACGTTTAGTTTATTTAGTTTTATTTTCGACTGAGATCATGTCCAACACTTTAAAAAGTGGTGAATATAACACTGAATAAACAAAACCCATGGGAACGTCTTATCGTACCATACCAATGACGAGGTGCCAACATAACGGTATAGGTACTATTCGATGAAACGCACTATAGTATGTTTATTGTTAATATAAGCCACGTACACTGAAAAGATAATTATAATAATGGTTATAGCGTTTCTTAAACTAACCACCTTCATGAGACTAAAACGGACAGAACATTTCATTAGAAAAAACACTATGGTCGGGTACGCAGTCTTTTTTCAGGACCAAGACTTTTTTCGTCCCTGGCCATAGATTTGTCTGCCAGTTTCAGCATTTAGCTGACGTATATTGAATTTCCTCAAATATCAATTCCATTGGAAATCATCATTCCATATTATCTTTTCGTTCCCTCTCCTTTTTTTTTATACAAAACAGCGTCATTCAAAATACGTGAGCATTTAAATTCATTATATCTAATATTTTTAGTGATAACATTATATTTAAGATATAAAATTGTATACAGCCAGCAATAGTAGAAATAACAGCAATATATATTTAGTTAAAACTGTTCCAAAGATAGAAAAGAATTATATGATGTTTAGGTGTATCTTGCGCAGCTGGGTCATCCATGGGATCATTCAATATTTCGCAACGCATTTTTTGATTACGGACCCCCCCCCCCCCACACGTAATGCACAGTACAGTTTTCAACAAACTAAAGGTAGCATACAGTACAATCCTTGAAAAGCTAATAATTCACCTAGTTTATTACTGAAAGAAATAAGTTACATAACAGGTTGAATGAATACCCTTTCTTGTCCTTGTGACGCAGTTTCGTTTTACCGAACCTCCCTCTTCATCACCCCACACCCCTCCCTCCCACATCGCGCATAATTTGTAATCTGTCTATAGTGACTGGAATAATATTTGTACCTTAATTACATAAATTCAACACAGCTAACCCGCACAAAAAAAAACACAAATATGGAATTATGAAAATTAAAAACCAAAACTTACAAATCTAATACATCGAATCTCTTTGATGCAAATTGTACTAGAAAAAAATTATAATATATTAACCTAAAATAAAAAATAAATTTTCACATAAAATATTTTAATAAACAATAAAAAATAAGGCTGAAACTGGCAGAAAATTGTACCAGAAAAATCGCAATGGTCAGGGACAAAAAAAGACTTGATACCAAAAAATGTTTTTAGTTTTTGACTGCACCATGAAAATATTTCAAATTTACCACGTGGTAGACTCGATACTGAGTCGTCTAGGTAGGTACCACCGCAGTGCCAGATATCATCCCGTAAAACAGGAGTGTTATGCACTTTTGTGTTTCGGGATGAGGCACTGTAGCTAGTGAAATTACAGGGTATAGAGACTTAACATCTGTGTCTCGGGTGACGGGCGCAGTGCGGCGTTGATGGAGGATACTAACTAACACTTATAACATAAAAAAAAAAAATTTGAACATTTTCTATTGAATTTTAACCAAGAAACCAAAAGGACTTGACTTTTTTGGCCCAGGCCATGGTGTTTTCCTGCTAGAATTTTCTGCGAGTTTCAACCTCATCAAACAATTTGAGAACGCTACTATTGGAGACAAACTAATAAATGAACTAATTTATACTATTTAAATCACATAAGCTATTCAACTAATTATTTTCTTTATTAGTGAATTCATTGTCTTTCGGATGGACTTTTGTCTTTTTAAATGTTTTTCATTCTTTCTTTTGGCTGGCATTCACAGCTTTTCTAAACAAGTGGAGAGGCAGACGACTCAGCCCAAAACAAATATGCAACGAAAAGGACTTAAAGGTTTTCCAGAGTGCCTTGGGATCAAACCCGGAACACTTGTAATGGGCCACTACTGAGCCATGACACTGCAAACGTTGCCACATTAATAGTTTGCTGAATTAAAATCTTGGTATAATTTAAAAAATATCAGAAGTGATATTCAGCAATCTTAAATGGTAATGGCAAGGAATTCACTAATAGGCATTTGGCCCTTATTTCAAAATTCTGAGACCTAAAGGTTTGCTTTGAGAGATGTCTGCAGAATTTAGAAGGGTATAAAATAGGTACACATTACTTTGTACCTGGTTTTGTAAAACTGAGGTAAAAAGAGACAATAATCCATCATTATATTATAAACAGACATAACTTCACAATTTTACTGTGCAAGTTTTATAGTAATGCTAATTTTTGTATTAAATTGTAAATTAAAATGTTTAACATATTTAATTTTCAATTTTAAAAGTAACATATTTTAGTAATCAATATTTTTTTCACTTTATTCATTAGATGTTTTCCTGTTTTTATTGGATTGAAACAAAAAAATATTGCCATTTAAACAAATTACTTGCGATCCTTCAACGCTTTACCTTGAGCTATATTATCATCATATGGCAACACCGCAACCGAAACTATTTTCTTGAAGCTGTGTACGAAGTTGAGAATTCCAATTTTCTTTGGCATAGCAACAATCACTGTATGGCCTTTCTCAGTTTCTATGGCATCAACTTGGATTATCGGACACATGCTTAATACGGGGCAATCGCTTCGTTCCATAAAGTTGTACTGCTTAATAGGTTCCGAGTTGTAAAGATCAAATTCGCCGGATGCATATGGTTCATAGTATATGCGAAGCACACCCCAATTGGAGCCAACGAAATAAACATCACCATATGCTCGTACTGTTACAATTTCTCGCAGAGGACCTTGCGGAACAGTGTGACTGAATGCATACATCCATTGGAAATAAACCCTCCAGTCGAGATTCTCCAAAAAGTTGAATTGACGCAGCTGATCCAGCAAATTTGAGTCCGCTCCAAGACTACATGTGTAACACAAGTTGTCACCATAGATTGTGTAGATGTTACGTTCAAACGTCAGCATGTGGAGGCTGTCCGTGTAGCCCAGGCACATAACACCTTCTGGTGACCTCGGAAGAGGTTCATGGTGTATGTCCATACCATGAAACCTGCATATATAGATATCATCATTCAAATTGACATAATAAATCTCATTGTCAACGAGCAGGAAAGATTTTACATTGTCAAATGTTACATTTGTATTAAAGTGCGGTTTGTCCAGTATCTTCCGGACAACATACATCTGAAGATGGTAACTCATGATCACAATAGCCTCATTGTTCTCTGCATACCTCAAATAGTCCCCGGTGATGGAGCCCTTCTTGAATGGTTCCAATGTTTCCAAATCGTAGTACATGATTATTCCGCGCTTATGCACCCCTAGCACACCGTCTGGGAGTATTTCAAAGTTGCGTATCTCCTCGCTTACGTCCGAGGCGGATGCAAACTCGTCTCTCACCTCTTGGGCCTCGCTCAATCTCGACCATAACGCCAACGATCTGTACAGATGGAACCACAGCAGGCCAGGGCGAGCTTTAGCTCTGGCGACCTCGTATACATCATTGAAATCTACCGTGCAGTGTCGCTTCCATAGATCATCACTCCGTGACATACCATCAACGATTTGCTTAAACCGGGCACATACCTGACGGCATCTGGTGAGGTCGCGAGCTGGCAGGAAGGTGAATATGCAGAGCAGCAGCTCAGTAGGCAGCACGGACAGTAAGTCGATCATTTCGCCGGCCGCCGCAGCCAACCAGTGTTGATAATTATCAAATTGGTTCTCGTGAACGGGGTCCATCCAATTTGTGTAGCGTGGGTTTCGTAAGAAGCATGGGATTGGGATGCTGCAGCAAAACCAGCGCAGTTTAACTCGCCCTCATAAGCAACATTGTCTACGGACTCTACGCGCTGGCAAAAGTGGTTCCGAAGACAACACAGGATTTGACATACTGCGTAAACTGTACCAAACAAGACCAGACGAAACCAAATCAAAACATAGACTAAGAAGAATATAAATATTATTACGTAGTGAAGTTTCTAGAAACAAAGTTTTCATTTCAATTGAATAAATTGAACTTTTAATTGAAATCTGTTTTCTAAAAGTGATTTTGATCTACATTTGAAAACAGTATAAAAAAAACGTTTCACGTTTTTATTCAATAACTAAGTATTTTGTTTAAAAAATAAAACAGGAAGTCTTAAAAATATATTTAAATAATAAAAATAGTTTTGTAATAGAGAACAATGGGGTTGGGGAGTTTTAGCGGGAAAGTGAAGTGTCATGTCATCGGTTTTGCTTTATTTGTGTTCTGTCGAATGTTAATGTGCAATAAAGGTGGATTATAATAATATGAAGTTATAAAACGGTAAATGCGCAGAATATATTAGGGTGCACAAGCACGCGCTCAATCACTGGTCCATACATTCGTCCTTATCTATGCTAATATTATAAAGTTGAAGAGTTTGTTTGTTTGAACGCGCTAATCTCAAGAACTACTGGTCCGATTTGAAAAATTCTTTCAGTGTTAGATAGCTCATTTATCGAGGAAGGCTATAGGCTATATATCATCACGCTATAAGCAATAGAAGCGGAGCAGCAATGAAAAATGTTTCAAAATCCGGGGGGATTTTTTTTTACTTGGAGATTCCGCTGCGTACGCTGCGTAAACGGTTAAAGTGTCGTAAAAGTCACGTATGAGAGTATTATTACCCTTTTAAAGGTCTAAAAAAAGTCCGACAGCATATGTCTATGTTTTAAGGTTAGCTCCCTATAACATATTTTTTGCTAATTTTTTTTTCTAAAATAATGCATCATTTGGCGAAGCTATTTTCATAGACATGATATCAATCCTTATCCAAAGAAATACTACTTTACTTATACTTTATTTATCACAAGTATTTCATTTGAAACAAAATTGCCTTTTACATCATTCAATTTAAATGAATATCTTATGAGATATCGCAGTTTTACGCGATATGCATATTGGATGCTGTGACTGGCTGGAGATAGCAGCTACGCTAACTATCATCGCCCAGAAGGCCATACATTTTGCCTTCCTCTACGACTCCACCAGTTGCTTATCTACATTGGCATGCCTTCCCTACCGCAACCCCTTTTAATCGACTTTTTCTGACCGGCAGGAGGTACCGTAACCCTATTCTTTCAGGCTACAGGGTAAGAATAAATAATTTTTAAATAATAACAAACGACTTGAAATTTTTAATTTGTAACTTTCAACCGCCAGTGTTCGCCAACAAGTACTTAGCATTGGAAAATGAAACAACACAAACAGTAGAACGATCACTTTAAGTTCTCTCAAGAAGGTCGCGAAGGGATGGAGTTTATATATCATACATCATCATTACCATGATCATCACTTAACATTATCATGTTCATCACTCATCTCTTCAACGAATTATTAAAAAAATATTAATGATGAGGTAGCATGAGTATGACCTAAGCCTGTTCGTAATGGAAGATATGGCTGTCATGGATGTCAAACTTTACGTCATTCTACTAGTGATGTGACTGGAATCCAAAATTAACATTCAAATCACAGGCAAAATAGGGAAGATGCACAAATTTTATTTTTGTGTTTATTTTAAAGAACTACATTAGGAATAGACCACAAGAATATTTAAAAAAAAACTGTCATTTTCTACATTAAAATGCGGTTTGAAATTGACACTTTCAAATTTCGCGCCAAAACTGGCTGGCGTGACGTTTGACGTCAGATATGTGAATGTACCTGCTTTTCTTCAAGGACTTTCATACTTTTGCATTTTTTTCTCGACTGTCGAAACCTAATTTATAAGAATTTTAAATGACTGATAATGTATGGATTTAATGAATTGATACCCCGGAAAAAAAGCCGCGTTGACCATACTTTGTGCTAATGTGTTCATCTAATGATAATCATATTGTTTTTGACTGACACAAAACCGGGAAAAAAGAGATTTCGAGCTGTGAAGACGAATGAATTATTTCTCAAACTATTTTTCGATGCGGTGAAGACGACTATGATTTTAGAATATACTTGTTATTCTTCATCTGCTTGTATAAAAAACAAACATATTTACCTACGTAATACAATAACAAAGTTGACTATAACTTTTTATTGGAATCATGTTAAAGTTTTAAAACTCTGTGAATAGAGATGCTCATACCCCATATTTTTGAATACTAAAACGGAATAATGCCTTTGACACCTGAATCAGCAATAATAAAAAAATGAAAAATTCTAGTAAGCATAAAAAATTCACCTAGTTTAATATTGATTTATTATATTACAGTCATCAAAACATACAACACACAATTATGATAGAAATAAAATAATGGTTTTTAAAACAAAGGAAATTATTATTATTTCTTCTTTGTTCCTGGTTCATCTTTAGCGTGTAGTGTAAGTGCCATGGACGAGGACTGCACAGGGCAGTTCCATGTGGAAATCCTCAGGGCAGCATTTTCTGCTCACACTGTGATGAGTTATAATATAACCTTTTCTTTTTGCTCACTACTTTCATTTTGATGTTTGGTTATGAAAAAACAATCATTTCTAGATTATCAGTAGACATTATGCTTTGATATTTCAATAAAGTACCGTAAAAAGTCCATATTTCGCATCAGGCTTATTGCGGTTTGTAAAACTCACTTCCGATAAAAATAAATTACAATCATCATCATCATCATCATCATCAACTCATTAAACGTCCCACCGAGGGGCACGAGCCTACCCGTATAGGGTGATTAGGCCTTAGTCGTCCACGCGGGCCCAGTGCGGATTGGACGACTTCACACACAACCTTCGAATCTCTTCGCAGTCGTGCATGAAGGTTTCCTCACGATGTTTTCCTTCACCGTAAGAGCGTCGGATAACGTACATATATTTTAGAAAATTCGAAAATACATTGGTACGTGTCGGGATTTGAACCTCAGCCCTCTCGGTAGGAAGGCGGCAGTCCACACCACTGAGCCACCGACGCTCTCCCCTAAATTACAATCATGTCAACATAAACTTTGGTAGTTTCCTGGAGTCTGCTTTTACAGTCCTAAATATCATTTTTATTCGAAAAATGACGATTTTGTCGTTTTAATTAGTGGTGATCATTATTACGATAGCAATTAATTTAATGCATTATTTTCATTTAATGGATAACACTGTTATTGGATGTTGAAATAATGAGCTATCATTAATGCCTGTTATTGATATAACACCCTGTTGCCGCGCCGTGTATGCGCTATCGCGTCCCTCGTCGCGGCGTCGCAATAAGCCAATAGCAGCAGTTTAGCGCCAAAAAATCGCGTTGTTGCCACATTTCGTATAACGCTCGCCCACTCACCTGTAATTTCACGATGCGTCTTCTGTTTACATGTTGTTTTTAGTTTATTGTTTAGCGGGCATTGCTTGCTATTGCGTAAGCGAGTCGATTTTAATTGTTGTTTTTAAACTTTCGTGAGTTATTTAATTGTGTAAATAGGTATATCTTTGCATAGTGTGTAATTGTACTTTTAGATATTATTTGTAGTGTTTAATTAAGTGTGTGACTATTGTACAGTTTGTTTGATTAGTGTAAATAAACATTGTGAAAATGTCTGATAGGCGAATTACCGCAAATATTTGGAACTATTTTGACGTCCTTGATAAAGCCAATAAAAAGGCAATTTGTAAATATTGTAAATCTGCACTTTCGTACAAAAGTACGATAACAAGTTCATTGACCTTTTATTACATTTTAAGCTCACGACGTAATACATAACATCCATTGTTATTTCAGTATTAATTTATGTTATCTTTAAAAATTAATGAATTATTTGTTTGACTATTTGCAACAAAAAATAACAGATAATGATAACAGTTTGCAATAATAGTTATTGGAAAATAATTTAGCAGTGTTATTCATTATTTTGAAACAGCCGTTTTTGCCATCGCTAGTTTTAATGTTCACTTTTTACTAAACCTTTAACGTCAAAATGATATGTCATACATAGATGACGTAAATGACAGTGATTGGTGTTTTAATTTACGTTCCGTTTCAAGTAATTTCCTGTCCCTTCTTTTATGTTATTTTAACATTTTTTGCATGTTCCCTATTAGAGACAACCATATAATATTAATATTTATACTATCGCGGAATTGATTTTAGTAGTCGTGATTCGAACTTCGTACCAATGCTAATCAAACCCTAAATTCGAATCAAGGGTCAACTCGAATCACGATTCTATAATAGGGAACATGCAAATGTGATATGAATGAATATTTTGATATTAAAATAACATAAAAGAAAGGACACCGCAAGGTTTATATTTTAATTTACGCTGTTTTTTTTTAAATAATTTCTAATTGAAATTTCTTGAAACGGAACGTAAATTAAAACACCAATCACTGTCATTTACGTCATCTATGTATGACATATTATTTTGACGTTAAAGGTTTAGTAAAAAGTGAACATTAAAACGACAAAATCGTAATTTTTCGAATAAAAATGAAATTTAGGACTGTAAAAGCAGACTCCAGGAAACTACCAAAGTTTAAGTTGACATGATTGTAATTTATTTTTGTCAGAAGTGAGTTTTACAAACCGCAATAAGCCTGATGCGAAATATGGACTTTTTACGGTACTTTATTGAAATATCAAAGCATAATGTCTACTGATAATCTAGAAATGATTGTTTTTTCATAACCAAACATCAAAATGAAAGTAGTGAGCAAAAAGAAAAGGTTATATTATAACTCATCACAGTGTGAGCAGAAAATGCTGCCCTGAGGATTCACATGGAACTGCCTGTGCAGTCCTCGTCATGGCACTTACATAAATACACCTAAAAAGATGAACCAGGAACAAAGAAGAAATAATAATAATTTCCTTTGTTTTAAAAAACCATTATTTTATTTCTATCATAATTGTGTAAGTTGTATGTTTTGATGACTGTAATATAATAAATCAATATTAAACTAGGTGAATTTTTTATGCTTACTAGAATTTTTCATTTTTTTATTATTGCTGATTCAGGTGTCAAAGGCATTATTCCGTTTTAGTATTCAAAAATATGGGGTATGAGCATCTCTATTCACAGAGTTTTAAAACTTTAACATGATTCCAATAAAAAGTTATAGTCAACTTTGTTATTGTATTACGTAGGTAAATATGATTGTTTTTTATACAAGCAGATGAAGAATAACAAGTATATTCTAAAATCATAGTCGTCTTCACCGCATCGAAAAATAGTTTGAGAAATATGATTTTGTTCCGTTCGGTGTCGAGACCCTTGGTCCGTGGGGTCCTAGTGCTTTGAGGCCTTTCAAAGAGATTTCCAAAAGGTTAGTCGACGTCACAGGTGACGAGATCTGGCAGCTACCTTGGTCAAAAATCAGTTTAGCAATCCAAAGGGGTAACGCTGCCAGTATTTTCGGAACTTTGCCGAAAGGGACTTCTTTTAATTATATTTCTTAGTTTTAATTTTTTTTATTTTTAAGTGTTTAGGGTGTAATATATTTTTGTTTGAGAAATAATTCATTCGTCTTCACAGCTCGAAATCTCTTTTTTCCCGGTTTTGTGTCAGTCAAAAACAATATAATTATCATTAGATGAACACTTTGGCACAAAGTATGGTCAACGCGGCTTTTTTTCCGGAGTATCAATTCATTAAATCCATACATTATCAGTCATTTAAAATGCTTATAAATTAGGTTTCGACAGTCGAGAAAAAAAGGCAAAAGTATGAAAGTCCTTGAAGAAAAGCAGGTACATTCACATATCTGACGTCAAACGTCACGTCAGCCAGTTTTGGCGCGAAATTTGAAAGTGTCAATTTCAAACCGCATTTTTATGCGGAAAATGACAGTTTTTTGATATTTAAATATTCTTGTGGTCTATTCCTAATGTAGTTCTTTAAAATAAACACAAAAGTAAAATTTGTGCATCTTCCCTATTTAGATAAATCAACTTATTGAGAACTGAAAGCAGAAAAGGTGGTTCGAGTGATGTGCCGTACTAAAAACAATAGGTAGGTACTATTGAATAAAACTAGAGTAAACGTCGGTTGTTTAAATGTTAAAACATAATAAGTTAAAACAAGATAAAAAAAAGCTATTAGTAAGAAGTACAGTACTGTAATGAAAAGATGCTTATGTAACCTACAAAAAAATATTCAGACTGAGTTTGTTATTACAAGAATGTTTCAAAAACATTTCATTACCTCCAAAAAAATAAGTTTGTAAGAAATAAAACTTGAACAAACTTTAGTCCTTTCGTCACCCAGGCTTTCCTAGTAACCTTGATTCGAATCAGACTTGATGATAATATCAATGAGACGTTGATTCGAACAATCAAAAATCACATTCGAGTCGACTTTTTTCACCTTAATTCGAAACATTCGAACCAAATGTCATTCGAGTCCCATCACTACAATTTCAATTTCAACGGCTGGCTATATCAAATGTAAATAAATAAATCCGTAACATTTTAAGTTTATTATATTGATTACAATATCGAATGAATATGTCTGCTTTTAGACATTTAAAAGATGTAAGTAATAATTTTCAAGCAGACCTGAATCAGCAGACTGCGGAATTGTTTACCGCCAAAATAGGCGATAGTTTTGAAGATGGTTTGACGAAGAAACTCCATGATTTGACTTTGTATAAATCAAAACTTAGTCTACTGCGGGCTAAACATTTAGCAAGTGAGTACATTGATTGTATTAAAACTATTATACGATTTCTCATTTAATATTTATGTACACTACTTCAAAATTATTATTTGTTTTAAGAAGTTTTTTGGCATTAGATATAATTGGAAACCACACGTTTAATAGCTGCATTGCAAACAGCTTTCCCCGTTATGTTACGGGCTGAAGGGTGAGCCAAGCAGTGCAAAATTGAGAATATTGCAGTTTCTTAAATTACCACAAAATGACTATGCTGATCTCTGATTTTATTTATTACATATCATAAAATATAAAGCAATATATAATATCCTTTTTTTAAGTTCAAAATTTGAGAGCATTTGACTGCTATCTCACCTGATGGAATGTGACGATGCAGCCTAAGTTATATCACATAAACTCAAATAATGCCTATTTACTCTTGCCTTGAAAATCCCTAAATTGTATGTTTCGGGAAAAACATATGCGAGAAAATCATTCCACTGCCTTGCAGTTCAGATGATGAATGAAGAGCTGAAAGTTCTTGTATGAATAGATGGTATATACAATAAAGGGGTGAAACCCTCTCTACAGCTAGTTTTTTCATCAACAAATCATATCATTTTAGCTAGTTCAGTTCATTAAAAATCATATCATCTTGCAAGCTATTGTAGTTTATTTAAAAAATCATATAAGCCTTTAATAGCCCGCTGCAGGGCATAGGCCTACCCACTGAATAGCTATAAAATCATAACTGATACATCATTTATAATTACAGACCCAGAAGTAATAGCACAAGTTGGCAATGAACGAGAAACTTTGAAACGTTATGAGTGGATACTGCAATAAAAAAAGTTTTGGAACAGCAAAATGTGAAATCTTGACTCAATCACACTCAGTGAGAGGTCTCATTACTAGTTCAAGTAAGCCTAGATCCAGAGCTTTTGAGAGGAAAGAGTAAGTTAACATGAAAATTAATTTGATGACCATGTGTATAATTTCTGGCAGTCAACATTTGTGTGCTTGAACATGTCTGTTGGTAATGGTTGGATTATGTTAATTTTAATGTTTATCCATTGAGTACCCATTATACAGGCTTAACGCTTAACTTGGGCTAGATGGCACTATACACTACATTTTAATGAATGACTCCTTAATAGCTTAGTTTAAATTTAATCAACAAACTCTTGCCGTCGGCTTCGCACGCATTATGAGTATTATTTTTCATTCCCATAGCTTTATGAATGCAGTCTCTGCCCGATCAGTTTAAAATTGACAAGGTTTCATACAAACTTCATCAACCCCTATTTTTCCCTTGGGGATATAATTTAATAAATCATTTCTTAGCGAATGCCTACGTCATAACATCTACTGTATGCCAAATTTCACCCGATCGTCCAGTGGTTTGGCTGTGTTAATAGATCACTATATCAGTCAGTCAGTCACCTTTTGAGTTTTTTTTTTCAGCAAATCATAGAAAGTCTAATGAAGATAGACAGGAAGAGTCAAAGCTTCGTCACCTAAAAACTGTGCTAGCAGAAAGAAACAGAACTCTAGAAGTGCGGACCAGTGGGATAATGAATTGGGACAGCTGCGAGACTTGAGGATGGTATTCAAGACAGCATGGAAGTGGAAACGGACATTACATATGTAAGTAAGTTTTAATTGAGTATTCTCGTTTCTAAGAAGGAGAGTTAAGTATTTATGGCTGATAGACCATGGTATATGTAAGTTTATCTGACAATCTTATGGTGAAGGAAAACATCGTGAGGAACCGGCCACACCTGCAAAGAGATTCAATGGTTGCGCGTGAAGTCGGCCAATCCGCCGACTACTTCGGTGGTTATCTAAGTAAGTGTTGTAAAAATGTACTTATTTGTTAATTAATTATTAATATGTGTGTTTTTGTTTATTAGCATTCCAATTATTGATGTTAATTTATGTTGTTAACATGATTACTTTTATTTCTTTCATTGTATATTTTTTTATTAGTCAATGAAATATTTTCTTTCTTACTATTTTTTTTTATAATTTGTCAATTTTCCCACGGGGACAGAAAGTGATTAAACAATTTTATTCTTGTTCAGAAAACTAAGAACACTAGTCGACAAGATGGAGTTGATGCGATGGTTGATTTCAAAGTTGACAAGCAGCAGGAGTGGCAGCTACGACTGGCTGGCGGACCCGCAGCGCAGGGTTCGAGCCCTGTATATGGCAAGGCGGACACATATACTGTGAAGATTTTCTTGAAGATTAATACAATAAATTTTATAAAATAAAAATGTTTTTTTATCTGACATATTTCACATATTGAATACAATNCTTGGAGCGGACTCAAATTTGCTGGATCAGCTGCGTCAATTCAACTTTTTGGAGAATCTCGACTGGAGGGTTTATTTCCAATGGATGTATGCATTCAGTCACACTGTTCCGCAAGGTCCTCTGCGAGAAATTGTAACAGTACGAGCATATGGTGATGTTTATTTCGTTGGCTCCAATTGGGGTGTGCTTCGCATATACTATGAACCATATGCATCCGGCGAATTTGATCTTTACAACTCGGAACCTATTAAGCAGTACAACTTTATGGAACGAAGCGATTGCCCCGTATTAAGCATGTGTCCGATAATCCAAGTTGATGCCATAGAAACTGAGAAAGGCCATACAGTGATTGTTGCTATGCCAAAGAAAATTGGAATTCTCAACTTCGTACACAGCTTCAAGAAAATAGTTTCGGTTGCGGTGTTGCCATATGATGATAATATAGCTCAAGGTAAAGCGTTGAAGGATCGCAAGTAATTTGTTTAAATGGCAATATTTTTTTGTTTCAATCCAATAAAAACAGGAAAACATCTAATGAATAAAGTGAAAAAAATATTGATTACTAAAATATGTTACTTTTAAAATTGAAAATTAAATATGTTAAACATTTTAATTTACAATTTAATACAAAAATTAGCATTACTATAAAACTTGCACAGTAAAATTGTGAAGTTATGTCTGTTTATAATATAATGATGGATTATTGTCTCTTTTTACCTCAGTTTTACAAAACCAGGTACAAAGTAATGTGTACCTATTTTATACCCTTCTAAATTCTGCAGACATCTCTCAAAGCAAACCTTTAGGTCTCAGAATTTTGAAATAAGGGCCAAATGCCTATTAGTGAATTCCTTGCCATTACCATTTAAGATTGCTGAATATCACTTCTGATATTTTTTTAAATTATACCAAGATTTTAATTCAGCAAACTATTAATGTGGCAACGTTTGCAGTGTCATGGCTCAGTAGTGGCCCATTACAAGTGTTCCGGGTTTGATCCCAAGGCACTCTGGAAAACCTTTAAGTCCTTTTCGTTGCATATTTGTTTTGGGCTGAGTCGTCTGCCTCGCCACTTGTTTAGAAAAGCTGTGAATGCCAGCCAAAAGAAAGAATGAAAAACATTTAAAAAGACAAAAGTCCATCCGAAAGACAATGAATTCACTAATAAAGAAAATAATTAGTTGAATAGCTTATGTGATTTAAATAGTATAAATTAGTTCATTTATTAGTTTGTCTCCAATAGTAGCGTTCTCAAATTGTTTGATGAGGTTGAAACTCGCAGAAAATTCTAGCAGGAAAACACCATAGCCTGGGCCAAAAAAGTCAAGTCCTTTTGGGTTTCTTGGTTAAAATTCAATAGAAAATGTTCAAAATTTTTTTTTTTATGTTATAAGTGTACAGGACGCTCACCTGATGGTAAGTGATACGCCAGACCATGACAGAGCGGCATTAAAGGGGACCAACAACTGATAGACAGTTATTATCCTCCATCAACGCCGCACTGCGCCCGTCACCCGAGACAACAGATGTTAAGTCTCTTATACCCTGTAATTTCACTAGCTACAGTGCCCTCATCCTGAAACACAAAAGTGCATAACACTCCTGTTTCACGGGATGATATCTGGCACTGCGGTGGTACCTACCTAGACGACTCAGTATCGAGTCTACCACGTGGTAAATTTGAAATATTTTCATGGTGCAGTCAAAAACTAAAAACATTGCGATTTTTCTGGTACAATTTTCTGCCAGTTTCAGCCTTATTTTTTATTGTTTATTAAAATATTTTATGTGAAAATTTATTTTGATTTTAGGTTAATATATTATAATTTTTTTCTAGTACAATTTGCATCAAAGAGATTCGATGTATTAGATTTGTAAGTTTTGGTTTTTAATTTTCATAATTCCATATTTGTGTTTTTTTGTGCGTCTTTTTTCCATGCTGTAAAGGGTTAGCTGTGTTGAATTTATGTAATTAAGGTACAAATATTATTCCAGTCACTATAGACAGATTACAAATTATGCGCGATGTGGGAGGGAGGGGGGTGGGGTGATGAAGAGGGAGGTTCGGTAAAACGAAACTGCGTCACAAGGACAAGAAAGGGTATTCATTCAACCTGTTATGTAACTTATTTCTTTCAGTAATAAACTAGGTGAATTATTAGCTTTCAAGGATTGTACTGTATGCTACCTTTAGTTTGTTGAAAACTGTACTGTGCATTACGTGTGGGGGGGGGGGGGGTCCGTAATCAAAAAAATGCGTTGCGAAATATTTGAATGATCCCATGGATGACCCAGCTGCGCAAGATACACCTAAACATCATATAATTTCTTTTCTATCTTTGGAACAGTTTTAACTAAATATATATTGCTGTTATTTCTACTATTGCTGGCTGTATACAATTTTATATCTTAAATATAATGTTATCACTAAAAATATTAGATATAATGAATTTAAATGCTCACGTATTTTGAATGACGCTGTTTTGTATAAAAAAAAGGAGAGGGAACGAAAAGATATATATGGAATGATGATTTCCAATGGAATTGATATTTGAGGAAATTCAATATACGTCAGCTAAATGCTGAAACTGGCAGACAAATCTATGGCCAGGGACGAAAAAAGTCTTGGTCCTGAAAAAAGACTGCGTACCCGACCATAGTGTTTTTTCTAATGAAATGTTCTGTCCGTTTTAGTCTCATGAAGGTGGTTAGTTTAAGAAACGCTATAACCATTATTATAATTATCTTTTCAGTGTACGTGGCTTATATTAACAATAAACATACTATGCTGCGTTTCATCGAATAGTACCTTTGCCGTTATGTTGGCACCTCGTCATTGGTATGGTACGATAAGACGTTCCCGTGGGTTTTGTTTATTCAGTGTTATATTCACCACTTTTAAAGTGTTGGACATGATCTCAGTCGAAAATAAAACTAAATAAACTAAACGTAGGTCCCGTAGGGGAGCGTCATATCGTACCAATGACATTTACATACAAGGCGCCAACCACAGATTTCCCAATACAGGAGATGGGGCAAGCCGCGTTTTTAAGTGCGACAAATGTAAGCTCAACGAGCATACACTGGCTGCCAGTTTACGCTCTGTGAGACGACAAGACGCACGAATATTAGAAGAAATTACCGTTTTTTTGCCAAAATGCCATCCTGTGCAATTGTAACATGCCATCATCGCAATGAATCAGTAAATTTACCAAGTAATAGAATAACTTTTCACAGGTAAGAACCGAAAAGAAATTGCGACACTGGGACTGCCTATAAACTTGGCGGCTTGTCCAGTCTAATTGTATATTCGGATGTCTGTGGCGCCAACATAACGACATAGGTACTATTATATGAAACGCACTATAGATGCACAATCATGAAGAAACGTCAACCAAAAAATATCCAAACCGCACTATGTACCTACTAATACATACGTATAGTTATTGTAATATTTATAACATACAATTATTCTTTTAAATTTTGACCTTAAAGCAAGGGTACAAAATCAAAAGCACGAGCACACTACTGTCATGGGCAGAGTTTTGTCGCGGACACTTTTTGAGTGAGATTGTACGTCTAATAAGTTGATTGTTCATCAATGAAAATTGGTCATCAACTCGCATAACAATAGTTTTTCTATTGTTTTTGCGTTATCCTTCAAGCAGTATGTAGTATTATCAATTTTCAGTTGCTTCATTAAATCGCAGTTCAAAAATACTGGTCCATCTCTCAGTCGTTCTTTTCTTTTGGTTTGAAATTGATTATAAAGTTAGAAAATTTTCATTATCTGCGTTGTTTTTTCTACTCGTACATATAAAGAAAATATTTGTTTTTATCACAACGACATAGTCTATGCTTAGATAAACTGACCACCTTAAACATAGTAATAGTAGTTTTAATTATATGTGATTGTTGTCTAAAATATTAACAATGAAATGATTCTAACCTTGTACTGAACCTGTTACCTATGTTTAGTTAACTGGGTCCTGAAAATATACTTCTTACCTTTCAATTGTTGGATCAAATTAACGTCCAAATGATAAACAGGAAAAATATATTTTGCAATACGAACATTTTAATTAAAACTATTGGAAGTTATTTCTACAGAAATTGCCTATAGAATAACCTTGTGCATTAATAAACAATAATATCTGAAATGCACTTTGCATGACATGGCCATTAACCCTTTGGCCGCTAGGGACGCCTAAAAGCGTCACAAATAGATTCTTCATTGTGTCTGGATTCCTGGCGGTCAAAGGTTTAGGGAACCTAAACAACCAATTTTATGATAGATTCCGGCCTTTCTCTAGAAGGCAGAAACTACGAACTTTTCGGAAATGTTCGCCCAAAGTCACGTTTACAAAACCTAGGTCTGAGTAAGAGTACTTATAACGCAAATGTTACCATCTAATTGAGTAGAAATATTTTCTGAATGTTATTTCTAGGTACAATAACGAAGTCTAGCCATCTCTCGCGTATCCCCAAGCCAGATTATATTTTTATTGTTTATAGAACGAGGTTATTATACAGGTAATATTTTTAAAGAGTTGAACCAAATTAAATCGACCCGAATTATTGTTCAGCAGGTTTTTATGTCTATATTGTAGTATCAATTTTGGAAACCCTATCTTAATATTGTCTGTATTTCTAAGTAGTCCAAATAACCAGCAGGCCGATCGCGTTATTTTAAAACGAAACGTTTCGATTATAATTTATAGTTAACATTTTCGATATTCGGCATTGCTAGAAAGTTAAGGTTCAATTTCGTCTGAACTAGCTGTCAAATGATTAGCGCGATATGGAATTGACCAAAAAGTTGTATTTCGGTCCAAGTGTAGTTACGTTATAGATGTCAAAATTTAGCGCGATCGGCTTGCTGAAATGCAATGTGTGTTGAAGTGAAATTTTAGGAATATTTTTGGTATCTTATATGTACTCTAAATAGAATATAAATTAGTACATAAATTAGTTGCATTGTTTCTTGTTCTTAACCCACTGAACGCCGGGGATCCAGGCACAATAGAAAATCGTGTCTGGCGCCTTAAGGCGGTCAAAGGGTTAAACCATTTTGCAGTATAGAGTAGTTCATTCAAAGCGAAGACAAGTGGCCTAAAGAACAGTGGTGTTACCGCCATTTCTTTAAACAGTATTACTTTAATGATACGTCAGCATTTTTAAACTAGAAAAGGCGAAGTCAATGATGTAAAAAGTAAAGATTCGTGATATGCTCACAAAACAGTTCAGAATACAACCACATACACATATTTCCAATGAGCGTACATTTAGAGCCTACAACTGTGATCTTTGGCGGTTCGTTTTTGAGGCAGGAGTGGCGTATCTACCTTTATATTTAACTACGACATGTCCTTCTTCAAACGAGGTTTAAAGAGAGCTCTTTCCTCTTGATAGACAGCGGCGGTTACAGTTTTCCATCAAATGAGCCGCCAGCTCGTCTGCCTACATAAGCAATAAACTATATATACCACAGATTTCCCAATACAGGAGATGGGGCAAGCCGCGTTTAAAGTGCGACAACTGTAAGCTCAACGAGCATACACTGGCTACCAGTTACCGCTCTGTGAGAAGAGTCAAGACGCACGAATATTAGAAGAAATTACCGTTTTTTTTCCAAAATGCCATCCTGTGCAATTGTAACATGCCATCATCGCAATGAATCAGTAAATTTACTAAGAAATATAATAACTTTTCACAGGTAAGAACCGAAAAGAAATTGCGACACTGGGACTGCCTATAAACTTGGCGGCTTGTCCAGTCTAATGTATATTCTGATGTCTGTGATATATACAGAATGTCATTGGGCGAAGTAGTATTATTGTAATACTGTTATAAGAGATGGCGGTCACCCCCTGGCTCGCGATACATACAATGTAGTCCCAAGAAAACTAAAGAATGAAGTACCATATCTGTCAATACGAATTTTTCGTCTTTGCTTCGATGGAATAATGCTTATAATTCTCTCTTGTTACAGCTGTTAGGAGATACGAAATGTAATATGTTTAATATTTAAAATAACTTCATTATATGATATCAGTGTGAATAGTCGATCTCTACGATTCATCGTTATTTCTTTGCTAAGTATTAGTGATTAAGTACTGGGTAATTTGAGCCTACTAAATTCTAAGTTGTCTTGAGTCAAACTTTTGACGTAAATGATTTTTATATTAATGTTTTGTAACGCTTCTAGATTAAATCGATGAATCGTTTCAAATTTGTGTTTTATTTAACCTTTTCACCAATTTTTGCATTATGGGTACTCAATGGTGTAGCAGCGTTCGGTTGAATATACACCAAGGGTTCTGGGTTCGATTCCGGGCAATACTAACATATGTTTGCATAAACATGTCCTTTTTATTGTTCCGAGTGTTTTCTATGTATTTATATATATTTACAAAAAAAAGTATTTAAGTATGTTCATGTTTAGTTTTACAACTAGATGTATGTAGGTGATTATTTATTTATTATTTCTTCTATAAATTCTGCCTGTTTGGTCACCCATTTAAGTTTATCGTAAGATTGTCACTGTAGACAGTTTATCGGATTAAATTTTTATACACAGCCAATCGCATTTACCTGAGAATGAAGTAAGTAATCAAGCAGACTGATTCTAATATAGGTACTTAGTAAACAAAAGCTATTTGGCAACCACAAATAGGAAGCCGTCGACATGCCAATAATAGTTTCAACTTGTCTAACTCTTGTGATCTTGTGTAGTTGCCAAGGTTAACCTTTTTTGAAAGAATAAACATTATTTACATACACGTGAAGTTAAAAAGTTAGTTTCAGTACTAACTTGCCGGATCAGCAACTTCAAGTGGCATTGGGCTGGTCAAGAATGCCGCAGAACCGATGAGCGATGGATGACCTTTGGAACAGACGAGTTCTGGAGTGGAGACCGCGTCTTAGAAACGTGGCGATCCAGACTGATGTACCGACGACTTGCGCAAGGTCCCTGGTGGAGGCTGGATGAGGAAAGCGGAGGACCGGGATATCTGGAGCAAAATTTAGGAGATGAATGTCCAGCTGTGGACGAGATATGTTGACGAGTAAGAGTACATGTACACATTTGCGTCAGAGTCGCGAGTGTACTTGTCTGATAGGCCTCAACACAGGGATATTTTATTATGGATACTTTGGTGTAAATGTAACCTACCCCTCCAAAAAAACTATACCTACATGGAGGTAGGTACATTCATGTATAAACCCCATTGTTAGGTATTAGTTTATTATCATTGAAAATAAAAACTTCACTTTAATTTTTAAGGATTGTATTTAATTAATGGCATGAGTATCTCTGTAATACAATAATACTACCAATTAAGGACTGTTTGTCTGTTATACAAATTATTTAACTACCTACAGTTCTGGTAAAAATGTTGATTTTGTTCCTGTTTCTCATTTTAGATTTATGAACGTCTACTGATTTTCAATTTATAAAATACATGCTATCACTGTCAGAGAGACCTAGTACATCCTTGCATCCAAAGGAATGATCACTCGAAGTTGGCGTCGAGTGGTACGTAAACAATAATTCCTTCTTTATATGACCCGCTTGGCTCTTCACGGACTGCGTTTCGTAATCGTACCCAAACACTTCCAAAGAGCGATAAGAATCTTTAAATTCGCAATCCATCGCTTCCTCCGTCCTGGGTTTTCTTCTGTAGCTACTTATTTGGGATTGTCTTCCCGAAATAGATGAAGTTTCCACCATTTTTTTGTTGCGTTTGTTTGTCGATTTTGTACTAGGTGATATTACTTTACGCCTTCTGAACATGCATTCGGGGAAATCGTAATCTTTCCTTTTTCGCTTCATTGCCTCTTCAAAGTGTATACTCTTTTGGCACATTCGTTTATTTTGAGCAATTACTTTCAATGCTTGGTACAAGTTTTGCGGCTCTTCAAACGCGTTTTCGTCCATCTGTAGCTGTTCTTTAAACATATTTATCAAAGTCTTCTTCCTTGCCTTTCTTGAAAACGATTTCTTTGTTTCAATCATATTGTCCGCTTGTAACTTCTTACCAGCTTTTCTTGTAAACGAGATGGAATCACCTTTACATTTCTTCTTTTTGGTGCTCTTTAACTGCAATTCTTTTTCAGCTTTTGGGTAATTTCCGTATTCTAAATCCTTCAAACAGTAAAAATGGTTTGAATGCTGAACCGTGAGTTCATTTTCTAGCTTATTTTGAACGTTAAGTTTTTCAGCAACTGATTCATTTATTTCCAAAGGTGTTTTCGTTGAGCTTCCTTCACTTGGCGCATCGGGACTTTTATCGTAATGGGGGTTTTGATATTATATACGCTCATTGTTGTCTCCAATAAATCCACAAAGAAATTGTATAAGCCTTTACCGTTACCAGCTTCATTGTTTGTTATAGGAGTGATATCGCTTACTTGTGTGTTAGGTTCGTCGATTCTGACTCTTTTATCCTTCCTAGGTTTCCTGCCCTCCATAATTTCTTTGGCTAGTTCATCAGCAACCTCTTTAACTCCGATGTCCTCTTGTTTGCTGTGACTTTGCTGCGTCCTCTTAACAAGCACTGGCAAATTTGACCAATTGAACGAATCATTTTCTGAATATATCGAAGGAGTTTGTATTATATCCTTCTGCGATTGCAGGACCACCACTTGCTCTTGATTAACTTCCTTAGCCACTTCGTTGTTTAGTGCTTTGGACCTGTATTTAGATTTACTTTTGACATTAGCTTGTATAACGTCTAAAACATTATCCATTTTTGGATTATGTCTTAAAATACGCGTTCTTTCTTTCTTTTGTGGGACTGGATCGTGATCGGGGTATTGCGTGCCAGTAGTAGACTTGGATAGGATAGTGAGGACTGATGCTAGGAACTTTTTATTACCCGGGGGAGGTCTTGGAGGTGCCTTTCTTTCTTGCGTATAATTCTTCTCTGAAATATATTTTTTATGTTAATCCATTGAACGTCAGAAATTCCAGACACAATATAAAATCTTTTCGTGTCTGGCGCATCGAGGCGCCATTGGTCAAAGGGTTAATATCCCTTGACACCAGCACATGCGGCATATGTTTGACTATTTTTATATAATCAACAATAAAGCTTACAGCTCAACAATGGTAAGTAAGTAATGTCAAAAAGGGACCACAATTTTTGACGATCTATGTGGGCTAATGGTCGAGACTGCTACTACACCAAGGGTACCGGGTTCGATGTCCGAGGCATTACAAACATTAGTGTGCATGAACATACAGTCTGTTTGTAATGGTCTAAGAATTTATTGATTTTATTATTTAATTAGACCAATATACCTACCCTGTTTAGTGATTCTTGGTTTGGTGACCTTTTTCTCAACGTACACTCCTCGTTTCTTCATAACATATGGAGGAAATTCGGCATTGCTTCTGCTCTTTTTGTTCCTAATTAACAATTATCAAATTTATTCATACATAGTGTAGTGGTCTGAGCGTTCTTTGTACTATGTGGTAGTCTCGGTAGTCCGCAGTGCCAGATATCGTCCCATGAAATACCAGTGTTTTGCCCTTCTGTGTTTCAGAATGAGGGCACTGTAGCTAGTCCCATTACGGGTTATGAGAGACTTGACATCTATCGTCTCAGGTGACAGGGAGGCAGTGTTGACAGAACATAATCACCACCTACTATTGATTTCCTTTAACACTGCATCTGTCATGGTCAGCCGTATCACTTACTACCGTAATCGTTATGATCGTACCGTCGAATTGGTGTAAGGAAAAAAGCCATTAGATTAGCACATTGCATGCTGAATCATCTGATCCTCATTGGACCCGCGGGATGACCAAACGGTCACAATCTCCCCAAAACCACGCTTTGTGGAAAAGCCTTGGCCCTTCAGTGCAAGATTATAGGCTGATTCAATGAATAACATATAAGAGTACAGTGTCTGCAAGTGTCTTCCTCAATAGCTGTTATGGTAATAACACTTGAATGTGATCAAAATCCGAACCAAATGGATATTTCCTGTAGTGTAAGAATAAATGATGTTATTCTTATTTTTTCAAGTTACGATGTGAACTGGATGATCAGGACGCTCACTTGATGGTAAGTGCTACGCCAGAACATTTAGTGGCATTAATGGAGACCAACAAATGATAAACAGTTATAAGTCGCACTGCGCCCGTAACCCAAGACAACTGATGTTAGGTCTCTCTTATCGTGTAATGTCACTAGCTTATTCAAAAGATAATTAAAATTAACGACAAAGCTCTCCGGAGCAGCAAGTCGCCTTGCCAGGGGCCTGTGACGTATGTTGCAGGATCGATGGCCGTTGGAACAGACGAAGTCTAGAGTGGAGACCATGTTCGTGAAAGCGTAGTGTTGGATGCCATCCAGCTCAAAAGACCAACTTATCACTTAAGGTGGCTAGAACCAAAACATGGAAGGAAGAAAAAACGGAATTGATAAGGTTAGAATCTAAGGCCCGTATTCTAGAACGAGACTTAACGTTGATTTTTACTTAAATTGAGTCAGAAAGAGGTAGCGCTATATATGATAAATAGCGGCATCCCTAACTCCATTTAAGTAAAGATCAATGCTTGAACAACGATGAAAAAAGTATCATCATCAGCTCATTAAACGTCCCCACCGAGGGGCACGAGCCTACCCGTATAGGTATAGGAAAAAAGTATAGATTCGTGA
>PQWD01006669.1:0-14947 GCA_019425675.1 Leucinodes orbonalis
CGTGCCTAACGACTCAGTATCAATTCTATTTATGTCTGTGCGCAGTCCTTTTATTATCGAAAACAAACATGTATGTAAACAAATTTGATGACCGTATAGCAGTAAAGTCATAGACCTCGACTGAAAATGGAATTATTGTAACGTTATCATCATTACACAGTCATTCTCTCTTCTCTAACCTATCGCAGTCTACTATTGGACATAGGTCTCCCCATTTTACGCCAGATATCCCGGTCCTACGCTTTCCTCATCCAGCTCCAGCAGCGACCTTTCGCTAGTCCTCGGTCCATCGGGCCGGAGGGCGTCCAGTTTATTATATTACATTATAATAACTGGAGACTTCACTGATTTCTGTAATAGTCCTTTTTTTTATTTGTATATGAGTGAAACTGTATTGTTTGTTTCCCAAATAAATAAAATTATATAGTATAATTTGTCCACTGCTATACGAAAGCCATCCCTGAAGATTTCAATGCGGACTGATCTCTAGAGTCGATATCCATCTGCTACTCTCCACCAATGATATAAAAAAGTATAGATTCGTGATTTGCTCACAAAACAATCGAAAAAAGTGTTCCGAATGCAGCGACAGCACATATTTCGAATGAGCGTACATTAACCTAAACAGAAACCCACTTTTTTATTCTCTTTGGCGGTTCCTTTTTGAGGCACGGATGGCGTATCTTCATCTTATTTCTTACAGAATCATTGCTCTCCAACTTCGATCAAGGTTCCTCGAATCGGAAAAAATACATGTGAAATCAATTTAATGTTTAAATAGCGCTATGAACGATAAATAGCGGCACCATTTTGTAACTCTATTTAAGCAAAGATCAATGCTTGTGTCTCTTTCTACGGGCCTGAATTTCGGTCTGAATGTCTAGGTAAATAAATAATTTAATTTGTCATATTGAATACCCATAAATTTATGTTGTTTGAGTATAATTGGAGAGACAGACGAGTTCTGGAGTGGAGACCGCGTCTTGGCAGGCGTAGCGTAGGACGCCCTCCGGCCCGATGGACCGACGACTTGCGAAAGGTCGCTGGTGGAAGCTGGATGAGAAAGGCGGAGGACCGGGATGTCTGACGCAAAATGGGGGAGACCTATATCCAGCAGTGGACTGCAATAGGTTGAAGAGAGAGAGTATAATTTTTACGACATACGAAATCAGAACTTAATACATATAGTAACTATTAGATTATTATTACATAACACTATAGGTCAGAGATCAGCATCATTGAATTAATATTATTGCCATGATATCAAGTTATATAACGTTTAATTAATATAACAATTATTAAATAATAAGTTTACGGCTTCATGCTAAAATCTTTTATCACAATTTGGTCAATAATCAATTTTGGCCACTAGCAGGCACGAACGTTCGATAAGGGTAAATTGGGTTGCAATGTCGTAAACAATATCGTTTTGCACCAATCACTTTGTGCTTTTTTAGGGTTCCGTAGCCAAATGGCAAAAACGGAACCCATATAGATTCGTCAAGTCTGCCTGTCCGTCCGTATGTACTTCCCTTCCTTTCTTGTTACCCAGGTCCATGTAAAGTACTTTTGTATGGTATGTAATTACTATGAAATTAATTTCGAAAGCTCAGACCATTGATTAATAAATGTTCGATGAATCGTTCGGTCGAAGGCGTTTGTCGAAAAAAGTTGTTCCACACAAAACTCTATTCGAACAATCGTTCAGTCGATATTACATTCATCGAACATACGTCTCTCGAATTAAAGTTAGGGACCCGCATAACGGCCCACTGCAGGGCACAGGTCTTCCGCAAGCATACTTATGGGAAGATTGGTCTTTACCCACCACGCAGGCCCAAAATGGTTTGGTGGGTGTTAACGACTGCCATCCTAACTAAAATATTTGTTTAATATAACTTTCCTTGTCCCCAGGATGAACTTCTAGACCTCTGCCAAAGATGTGCGAAGCTGACAAGTCGAAACTAGCACTACCCGCCTGCTGTTCAACCGACATGGAAGCGAGGAAGTGGTGTTCAGACTATGTCTATTTCGGCAGGGGAGAATACGACTTCTACGCTGACTGAGCCCGAAAATCAGGTCCACAACCATTGGATTTCGTTTAAAATTTCGTATTTGTGAGGGTACTTCGAAAAATCTTTCCGCCTCTTTCGTTTGTAATATTGTCTTTGTCAGTTGTGAACGGAAAGAGATAGCAATAAAAATGGCGGTGTCGCAAAATTTAAAATGACTGACAGTTTAGCATGAACGAAAATGGATAGCAATAATAAATGACAAAAAAATAAGATTCCTCTTAAATGTTTGTATGATCAGGAAGAAATAGCTAGAGTGGCTTAAAATATAATTATATTATCTTTTTTTTTGTCAACTACAAAAAAAAAACTCAAAAATATCAACATGAAAAAAGAAAAAGTTATAAGAAAATTCAAATGACAAAAAAGGTCGAAACGCCTTTAACAATATTGATTTGTTTCATATGAAAAAAAGAGCTCTTATAATGGCTATAAACATGTTATCTAGAATGTAAGTTATGCGAATCTAGAATGTGTTAATAGATACAGGTAAAACGATATTTCGTTAATGATTCTTTATGAAAAGTGTCTCTCGGAGTTAATGAATTTTTTAACATAATTTTGGGACGACGCTATTGCTATATATATGAAAAATCTTTAAGAATAAACTTTCTCGACGGCACTATCTGAAATTGCTACACGACATTTAGTTACTGGATACTCATAGATGATACGTCACTTTTAAAATTAATAAAAAGAATCAATCAAGAATCCTCTTGATTACTATTTGAAATAATAACATAACTATAAATGTAACTATTAAATAGTCTTCTTTAAACGACTTATATTAAAGAAAACAAAAAAAAAATCATTTGAAGTATTGAGTGTGCTCCAAATGTTTTACTTTTTCTGTAACTTTTTGTAAATATCGAATTTCAATGTTTTACTTTAAGTTAATGTCATTTATTAGAATTATTATAGTGATGAACATTAAAAAGCTTCTAAAATTGATGAGGCAAAAAATTGTGATAGTTATATTATTGTCTAGAAAAATTACTAGATTATTTTAAGGCAGATTGAATCAGAGATATTCTAAAAAAATAGAAACAAACGAGTGATTTGCCTTTAATAAGATTATATTGGCTGTGATAATTATAAGAATAAAATGTAAATAATTCGTTGATTATAATTAAATATTTGTAATATTTTCTTGTTTTTATTTTATCTCCTACATCTAAAATATTTGCATCATGATGATGATGATGATCTAAAATATTTGCAGCATGAAACAATCCTCATTGGGTTCCAGCCTAACCTCATAGACATGCTGTATGGAAAAGACTGTACAAAACTGATAAGTTTGCTCTCTTTGAACTTAGGACCCACCCAAGAAAGGTTAGACCTGACCTTCTTAGATATTTGACCATTTAGATATCTTTGCTATGTACTGATATAACTAAAAAAAAAACTCGGTTGGAGATGACATTTAAAAGGTAAGATATGAGAGTGTTGCTTTACTCTACTAAAATTATTTAAACATATTTTGCTTTAGAGATCGATAAATCCTAAATTACTTATATTACTACTCATATTATCCTCAAGAATTCCACGATGCATAAAAATGAAGCTGAAATTGCTACTTTTATCATAAAAAAGGAAATAAACGAGATTAAAATACTACCTTCCTTAGCAATGCTGGGAATACACATTCTCATATGACCTAGACACATTCTAGGTTAATTGACGAAGACCTGGAAAAAATTGGGAAAAAAGAAAAAAAAAGTTAAAATCCATAAATTACTTTATTAACACTATTTGACAATATTATAACAAGTTGTATGTACAAAACTTTTTCTATCTTTAAGTACTTTTAACTTTATAATTTTACTAGATTTAGTACAGTCGGGGCTTTATGAGTTGGTCGTTTAACTACAAAACGAGGTTTTGAAAAATAAAGTGTGATAGATCGGTTTATCAAAGTGCAATTAATTGATTTGACAATCTTTTAAAATGCATTGTATTTACACTGTTTATTTGTTTCATTCATGAAAACAAAATGCAAAAAACAAATGCATAGAAATATAATTCAAAATGTTGTGTTAATTTCACTTTAATTTTTGTGGAAGCCTGAAAATAAATCCACTGTGAAATTAATCGCCTTGTTCCATTATTTGGTTTCGATTTGGCTTAAGTAAAGAAAAAAAATAAACATATTATGAGAGACAAAGTGAACATTCATGTTATGAATCGCTGTCAGCAGATATCTGATATTTTAAACTATCCGCAGGATAAAAGTCTAAGTTTTTTATGAAATTTTCGGTCATGATTTTTATGTTTTGAAACAACAATACATGACAAG
The DNA here is from genome assembly GCA_019425675.1 of Leucinodes orbonalis. Classification (NCBI taxonomy): domain Eukaryota; kingdom Metazoa; phylum Arthropoda; class Insecta; order Lepidoptera; family Crambidae; genus Leucinodes; species Leucinodes orbonalis. Next base: position 4,372 of record PQWD01006669.1, read on the forward strand.
AATTTTCCAGTGAAGTTAAAATTTTACAGATATACACGACCAACTCAATCGGCGAATTTTTACAATAACCAAATTGAGCACATAACGTAGCTGTTTGCTTCATAGTGCTTTTACATACGTAGGAGTTGAAAAGTTTTAAATTGTAGGCTTTCTTATGTCGACAAGGCTTATTGAAACCATATATCCTTTTAACTATTCAACGTTAAATAAATAAAACATCGCCTACAAGTTAGAAGTTTTCACATATTATTTACATTAGTGTAATACTAATTTATTAAGTACTAAGGGTTTTTAGTTTCACAACATTTTTTGTTATATGAAAGTTGATTAGGTCTGACAAAACTTGAGCTCGTCGTTTAGAGAATCCAGAGAAAAACACTTTTTATTTGTAACCTCATTAAACATTAACAATTTTTTATTTATAAATTAATCCAAGCACTGTTAATCGTTTACAAAAAATACATCAAAATATAAAAAATCTAAATGTAAAAAGTTAAAATTCGTGTTTCGTTGACTGTCGTTGGAAAAGTAAAATAAGTAAATGTTAAAATAAAATAAATGCCGATGTCTACTACGGACCGCAGATTATTATATATTAAATTTATTTTGGTAAATTAAGGGGTTGCTATTTAAGTTACAAATAATTTATCCCTTGTTACAGATAAGATTAGAAAAATCGCTAAATTATCTAAAAAAAAAAAAATTTCAGCTGCATAACTGTTCGTTTGGAAAAATAAATTACAAAATTAAAGTATAATTTTGATTTCGTTTCTTTCTTTTTAATCTTTTGCTACAAAATAAAACTTAATTAGATCATTTCAGTGAGACATTATATAATCAGTGCATTTAAAGGATTTGCCAAATTTTTTCGATAAATAATAAGAATTTGTTAATGATTTGGTTTTTGTTGTTTTTAATACCATTAGATAATATTCTTAACTATAAAAGATGCTTAAAGAGTTTCTTATCTGATCTGCAATAGAAATCAAAATATTTAAAAGTTGAACATATAACATTGATTCCCAGACTTTAATTACTATAGACGTTTAACTAAACAGAATCTAAGTTTGTAAGCTATCCCGTTTGGACGGACATTAGATATATATTTTCTAATACGTGGTGTTCATCTACAAAAGCGTTGCTGTGATTTGGTTGTTTCCGTACTCAAATACAAAAAAAAATCACCAAATATAATAATATTGTTAAATTTAGTTAATTATATTTTTTATATTTGAATAATAAAACTGGCAATGCTAAATTATGTGATTCAGAAGAATACCCTGTTGGATTAAACGGGATTTCATCAGCTTCGACATTTTGGCCATAGCATGGATCCACGTAAGAAACAAGACATGAAAATACAAAAACACAGAAAAGAAATTTTAATTTTTCTAATAAAAACTCGTAAAAAAAATTTTAAAACAAAATTCACGTAAAATACTTCAATCCTCCTCGAATATTTTAATTTTTATATCTTGTTTCTTACATGGTGAAAATTGTATTATATTTCACAATAAGAAAACTACGGTTTATTTACAATAATTCAATTATTGTTAACAATCCTAGGCTGTACAATCGGACTAATTTATGGGGTTTTATATTAATTGGAATAGCTTTTTCGCAGTCATGATTAATTTAATCGAAGGACACACTGTTAAGAAACAGGGCTCTAATTCCGCAAATTTTAAAATGCGCTATATCTTTCTTATTTTTTAACAGTACATTTTTGTATTTTTGGTATACTACTAATAATAATACCATAATCATTTCCCAATGATATGACAAGCACTAATCTTTGTGTCGCAGTTTTTGGTAGAAATTCTTAATTGGTATTCTAATACTAGCTAGTGAAATTACTGGGTATAAGAGACCTAACATCTGTTGTATAGGGCGTGGTGTGGTATTGATGGAGGATAATAACTGTCTATCAGTTGTTGGTCTCCTTTAATGCCGCTCTGTCATGGTCTGGCGTATCACTTACCATCAGGTGAGCGTCCAGACCGTCCTGTACACATATAGCATAAAAAAAACTTATTTGACGTTTGTTTGATTGTGGTTTATATAACAATAAAGATAGAATTGGCGCATTTAAAATTAGCAGAACTAGGACCCAGGACAACGGTACATACAAAGATTTTGGTATTATATTTGTTTTAGAAGAAAGTTAGACAACTGTAGATGTAGTTAAATACAAGCATTATCATAGTGTTATAGCAAATCGTCGTCCGAGTTTTGCTTGTCGTATATCTCCTGTAATTTTTGCTGTTCTTTCACTTTCTTCATTTGGGCGTAAATGGAGGCAGCTTTGTAGTTAATTGGCCCGTAGTCTTTCATATCTGCGTCCGCGTAGATAAACTGGTCGTCCGGTCTGAATGGCTGAAAAAGTTGGGAGGCGATTACTGGTTGGATTTGACATTCCGCAAAAATATAAAAATAACTAAAAAATACTTTAGAATATGAAAATTATCGAATTCGGATGAGGCGATTGGTTGAATTGCATATTTCGCACAGTAAAACTTAAAAAAATATTTTAAAATATGATGCCACTTGGTTAAATGGCAATTTAATTTGGGGATACAGAGTAACGTCAGTTTCTTGCCGGATCTTCTCAGTAAAATGAACCGGAGGTATTTAAAACTAGTAATGACGATGATGATGTAGTCATTTATAAGAGATTGAATTCTATCATAATAGATTACTATGAATCATCAAAAATGTAAAATATTATAGTGTGGTAACAAATCTAAGATTGTATAGTGTACAAACACACACAAGACACAGTTTGCAAATTATTTTCAAATTAATATTGATATTAAAAGGACTTGATTCTTCTACTGTTGCGAATTTTGATATGTAAAAGAATATGATAATTGAAATATAACCATATCACTATAACAATATTTTTGCGATATTGTTAAGTATAACAACAATGAAAAGTAAAAACATGGTAATATGTGTTAAGTGAAAAACGACAAAGCGAGTGATTTTAAGGTATTAGTTATTACTATTTGAACTCTTAATAAATATCTATTGCATTCAGAAAATTGCATCAAGAATATTCGTCAAAATGTTAGTGATAAGCGTAAACTGAAAGCAATTTGGAATATTTTGAATTTACCTTAAATTAATAAATGTATGTGTCACTCTTGGTAAAACGCTCCTAGAAATAGAAATATAAAAAAACATCACAACATTGCAGTGACATGCTTTTGAATAATAACACAATCTTTAGGCAATGTCCTTCTTAGGATTCATGCTTGAGAAGCTGATAATCACTTAGGCACATATTACCATATACAAAGTACAGATTCGTTACAGTTATTTTGGAGGAGTAAATTTAATTGTTGGTGCTAAATTATAATTATTATGGTGGTTGAGTATTATAGCACATATAATAAAAGAAGTACACATTGGTAGATATCAGATTTACTGTCATATGAATTTGAACTAAATAATTGATTGCCAATATGTTCGATTGTAAAGCGTTAAATAGTTAATTTTTTTTCTAGTGTGCACTTACTTACAATATTATTATTACAAAAATAAGATTGCTATTTGAGATTTATGTACGTTTATTGATTTATTGTTTGTGCTGCATAGAGTCAAATTCGGAAACTGACAGCTAATCTAATTTTATATATTTTACTATTTACAATAATAAATATAATATTATCAAATATTTAAAGTAAATGTTATTATTCATTACAGAATAATTCTTAACGCCAAAATGCATTTCCTAGATTTGATAGACTGTTATAAATTATTAGATTATTTTGTTTAGTATTACTTACCTCTCAAACGTCGATCTCGTTGAATTTAAGAGTGGCATAATCGCTTCTCGGCTGATTATGATTCCCTTTTCTTTGACTACTTGATACGTTACCTTTATTATGGCAACTATTAGTTTCTTTACCACTATCACTACCTATAGTGTACGTATCATACAAATGTCTATTTGAATTGACTGTGTTCTTAAACTTCAAATTATGATTACCTAATGCTAAATCAGCGTACACTAACTTTTTATGTTTAGGCTTATCGTCTTTAGGGCCGACTGTGTTGTAGTTACTGAAATTGTGCTCTGGACCTAAATTTCTCGTTGAATTTGATATGTAGTTGCTTTTAAGTAGTTGCAAGTACGATCTCCTCTCAGAATCATTGTATTCTGGTTCTGGATAGTCTGGTTTCTCATAGTTATCGTAAACACCAACACAGGACAACTTTTCCCTGAGACTTTCAGATTTCTTAAGTCGGTTCAACTTCTGACTGTTCTTTTCTCTTGTCCTGTTTAATGTTTTTGTGTAATACTGTGTTTCTGCTTGCTGGTATATAAGTGGTCCTATTGTGTTGTTGTACGCTCGTTCTTGGTCTACTGGGATTCTCTTATCTACTCTTATAGGCTGGAAGTAACAAAAACTATGATGCTTCTGCAGTGGTATTTGGAAGTTTTTCTTATTTTTCCCCTTTGAGCTTATGTTAGTAAAATGATTGCGTTTTTGCATGTACTGTTGTTGTAATATGTTAGTATTCTGAAAATGAAAATATTAATTATGTTAGTAACAGGCGAGCATAGTCAAGCGAAGTGGGTGATGAACGTAAAGAAAAAAGAAAATAAAAAAGCATTTTTATACCTGACTATTCTGAGAGTCAGTAAGACTACTTTGTACCGAATTACTACGTCTGACAATTGATCTCTTTGGTATAGGCTTTTCGGCTAGCTTTGGAATCTGTAAAGTCTTATTTGGTGCTATCACTTGTTTCTTTGGCAATCCCACTTTGTTTATGCCTTTGTCATTTAGTTGACTCACAACAGATTTTACTAATGACGTCGACGGTAGAGATATAGATAAGTTTCGTTTTGGGGTTGCCCAATTATATTTGGTTTTATAAAGTCTGGTTTCTCTTTAATTTCATTATTTTCATTATCACTTTCACCTTCAGTCTTTTCCTCATAAGATTTAGGTATTTCTTTGAATTCATGCGTTTTGGCTAAACTTAAAGTTTTTAACTTTGAGATATCTTCCGCCGATCTAGTAGGCCTCACCGGTGCATCAACGGTGTCGAAAGAGTGAGAAAACTTTGTACTTATGAGGGGCATAGATAAGTTTACATAAACATGATCCGATTTCGGCGGTGAACTCAATGGTGATATCTTAGTTCTTGGTGCTGGTACTGGCCTATTTAAAGAATTCGTCGATAAACTTATTTCTTCTTTGTTCTCTTCGAAAACTTGAATAGAATCAGTTAAGTTTTCAAATTGTTCTACACCGCTTATATTAGATTTGACTTTTAAGAGCGATGGAAAGTTTGCGTAAATTGTATCTTGATTGTACACAACATCTTTGTCGTTATCGGAATCTCCTTGAATATCCTTGTTATTATTAATCTCGTTGAAGTTTTCACCATATTCAGTATTAGGGTAGAACCGTTCAATATTTCTCTTTCTCACAACTCTCATCGATTGAAATTGTGGTGGTCTTCGATTGATGTTTCTAGTATTTAGTGAGGAAAATTTACGCGTCTCATTTTCTGGTGATTCTTCGTCTATTGTTGGGAACTGTTTAAGAAAGGAATTCTGCATTTGCGGTAAATATGGATTCAATAAGACCGTTTGGTGTAGGGGATACATTTGCTGTATCGGTGATAGCACTGGTATCCCGAACGTAGCGAATTGAGGATTTGCTGGTGATGTCACCGGATAGCCAATAGTATTCTGCATGAACGGTGGGCAGACGATTCGTGGCGTGAACGATGGATTAGTTGTTAGTTGTTTTTGTAAACATTCGATTCCTTTGGCTGCCTTTTGATTCCTGTCTACGACTCTCGGTTGGATCGCCTGTACAGGCTTTGTTATGCATGCCAAACAAAATCATGAAATGAACAAAACAAAATGTTAGAAAGGCAAAACTGAATACAAGCAAAAAAATACACACAAATTTAAAAGTATAAAATGAGACTAAACAAAAAAATACTTGATCAATTTGAATTTATTACAACATGAAATGATGTAATTATTGATTCTCGGTTATTATAATTAAAAGTCATTTGTTATTTTTAATGGAGTTGCATTCACCTCAGGATTTTAAAAAATGATTACCTTGTTGGGAGGTTGCTGAAGACCGTGGAACGGCAGGTTTTCGTAGAGACCTGGATTGTCCGCTCCGAGGGTGCCGTTGACTGCATTATCTACGCCATTCGTAGGTGGGCCTGAAAATAGAAACCAAAATTGTTAGCATTGTTACTAAATATTTCGATTATGAGTTCTGCAATTGATTTATTTCAAAAGTAAAAGTTTAAATTATTATTTTTTGCTTGCGAAGGAGACAAATCATGCCTTTATATGAAAACCGAAATACTAAAAGTGTGATTAAATGCTTATTAACTTAATTTATCAGTTTTATTTTTAGATTTAATTGCATTATCCAATTAGTTAACTAGGTATTGATTTAATATAAGAGTCTTACTTTTAAGCTTGTTAACAAGTATTTTGTTGGAAGAAAATAAATAATGTGCTTCGAAAATACAAAATAAACGTATTTTAAATACAAAACGTAGCGTAATGAAAATCCTACCATGCTACTTACTATCGTCACCTGGTTTCTTCCGTTTTCTCGTTACTTTGACGTGTGTCTTTAAAGGGTTTAATTTGTGCGCTGGCTGTCCCAATTCTATCAGGCCTTTTAAACGATACCACTAAAAACATGCACACGTTAAAAACGCAAATGAAACAAATCATGCAATTGAAAATACAACAAAGCGAAAATTAATTACAAACGTGCAATTATGTATTTTAAAATAAAGTAAAAAGCATTGAAAGTGTTGTGATTTTATGATTAAGTTTATCTAGAATCGTATGGATAATAGTATACGATCAAAATTAAATAAACGATAAATTGTAATATTATTTATGCCAAAAATGTACGTGTTGATGCGAGTAAATAACTGAGAAAATAATCTATTTGCCGTGTGATTTACAGTCAAACGAAAAGTGTTTTGTGGTAAACATGTGTGTTTTGTGTAAAATCGTATTTTAATTAAGTGTTATTTAATAGGAAACTACCTCCTTCAGTAACAATAACGTTTGGCGTTTCGCTTTGAAAGAATGATCTTATTCTATTCTTAGGGACACTATAGCCTGCTTTATTTAAATTCATTAACGAAACAGCTCTCTTGTTAGATTTATTAATCTTCTTGTATTTTCCACTATCGTCATCAGAGTCATCGCTTTTTCTTCTTAAATTCTTCAAAAGTCCAGAAACAACGTTTTGTGTGTGTCTTCTTGGCTTACCGTTTTTCTTTGAATATTCAGTTTTAGGAGGACTATCTTCTTTGCTGTTGTTTTTATTTCTTTCTAGAATCCCAAGATTAGCTTCTTCAGTTTCTGCTTTATTTTGGGCTGCCATTTGTAGTCTTGCTTGATTTTTAGGGCTCAGCGTATGGTTTGAATTTACATGCACTAGGACTCCAGGCTTCAAAGGCCATTTGCTAGGTGTCACTACAGTTTGAGCTTTATTTGTATCAGATTTGGGTTCTGTTTTTGGCGTTTGTGTAACCTGGGAATTTTCGTTTTCTCTAGACTTGTTTATCGTGGCCTCTAATTGTGATAGGTTAGCTTGTAAGCTACTGTTCACAACAGTCTGCTCGTTAAAATTATTCATTTCTAAATTGTGCGGATAGCTTGATGAGTCAACGAGTCTAGTCCTGTCTGAGGATTTTGGACTAAATGATAAGTTTAATCGCGGTGACAAAGCAGGCAAAGCTTGTGATATAATTGACTGAGCTATCGACACCTCGTTTATACAGCTACCATCCGGACTGAATGAAACAAAACATGAAAAACAAACAAAACTTTGTTAAGATGAGATGAGTGAAGGAACATAATTATGAGAATAAATAAATTCTTTATAGTTAATAGTCATAGATTATGAAACGATTTTAAAATACAGAGTAAATTCATTTAAAAATAAGTTCTTCATACTAGTACACAATTACTTGAAAATGGTTTTAATTTTTAATGTATTTTTGAACATGTCTAAATAAACAATGAATTTACGCTTACTTTAAACGCAAGATAAATTAAAATGTATATATTAGTAAATAAATTATATGTGTGAGGTAAAATAAATATTTTTTTAAAAGATTACATGTCATATTGAACTAAAAGATTGTACATATACAAATAACAATAACAGACTAGAAGAATGCTTTCCAACAGCGAAATTCAACATGCATATCGTTTTAAATACGCAAAAATTTTGATTAAACTACTACACATGAACTACATAAAACCACACGAATTTAAATACTCAAAATTACTTAGAAATCCAAACTAGCCAAAATAGAGCAAAAAAAGAAAGCATTCTCCATCTATTGAACGAATACATACAAAAAATTGAAAATATGAATGTTAGTTAAAATATACCTGAACTATTAATTGTTGTCAGTCTGAGTACGTCTGGGGTTAGTGCGGTTAGGAACTACAAGAATAGACAATATATAATATCAAAACCCTATCATAAAACCAAAATACCGTGTTAGTATGTTTAGAGTCATAAATATAAACTAAATGAAGACCATGCTATAAATCTAGGTTTAGTTTCATCTAAACTTTAACTATTTCAAATTGGTTATGTCGGAAATTCTCAAAAATAAAAAAATCTAACAGCCGTTGGTCCAAGCATTTAGCAAAATTACAGGCGAAAACTCAAACTTGTGACCTTCGAATTATGACCGGGGCATTGGGACTATCAGAGGTGACCTTGACGGTGGCATTGACAATGTATGCCATGAATCTGCTCGGACCAAGGGCGTTGCTGAAAATTTTCATAACCCACTATATATAATGGAACTAGATAACATCATATTGTATAAAGAACATAATACGAGAGTAATATATGACCTAAGAACTAGTAATACGATAAAAAAAATATGTAATGATTTGCATAGAGGATACATTAAAAAATATACTCAGTAAATAAATATAATGAGATCATTCTAGGAAAAATACAAATATCTTTATAAAGGTTCTAAAACAAAATAAACTAATCCTTTATTGAGACTTCATTATGGGTATTAATATTATATGCTGATCACACTACTGAGATCGCTAGAATTAAGGTAATTTTAAAAGTTTTTAAAATGTTTTTTAAACTATTATCTAATGACTAGCTTCGCATGAATCTAAATCTATGACAAATTGTATGAATATAACTAAAAATTGACTTAACTAAACAAAACTTACTTTTCCCTCTCTTCAAGTTCCACTGGGTTATTGTCTGTATGTTGTATCGTTATTATTAGTCAGCGTGAGTATCATTAGGGCAGCGTCCGGAAAACAAACAAAAGGTAACAAAACAATTAGTTTTTGGCAAACAAATCTCAAACATTAACATGGGATGGTATGCATTAGTGAGACAATCTACGTGGAATAAAACGTGACGTATAAAAAAGTATATGGTTGCATAATAAGATGTTTTAATCTAGGCGACTTACTATTCATGCAAATGTTTGTAAAAATAATGCATGTGCTACTATTAATTAATTTTCTGACGGAGACCATGTGAAAATGATAAAATCAATGTTTTCTCTGAATGATGTCAATTAAATGATGAAAATAAGAAAAATATTTACTTGTTTAGTTTATGGAGGAATCAATATGATGATGATTGAAAAACATTAAAAGCTAATGTTTAAAAGACGTCACAATTCAAAGCAAATATTTAAATTACAAACAATAGGCAAGGGATACCATTAAAATAATGAATAGGGAATATGCACAACCTATTATTATATTATAAATAGTTACATAGTGAAAACGAACGCGATGAATTGCCAAGCTTAATATAACACAAATTTTAAATGAGACACACTATATGCACGCTTAAAATAACACCGATATTAATTCAATTTCTTTTGATTTACTTCTCTTTTAAAATATTACACTCACTTTTAAATCAGTTTCTGAACTTTGGTGTTAATTGATCTTGATTAAATGTAGATGAGTTTAAAATAAGATATGTACCTTTAAATAAATTGCTTCTACAAATTCTTAGCTTGTCTTAATCGGCGACGATTAAATAGAATTTTTTAAAACTGTTCGTACTAAAATTTCCATTTTGTGTTGTCCAAAGCATAGATTTAGAATTAGCGCGAAAGTATTCAATTATAATAACATTGATATTTGGTTTTGATAAATTCACATTTCTATTAATTGCTTAGTTTAGACACCAATCGATATGCACAGCTAATTGATGCGCTATTGAATAAGTTCATTTAATATTAAAATTAAAAATGTATTACACATTAATCATGACAGTGACATGATTGTATTTGTGTCTTACTAAGTCATATTCCCCATTCCAGAAACACTAAAAGTGCACAAAAACTAAGCACATACAAGGGAGAAATCATCTCTTACATTTGGATTTAGCCCTCATGCGTCGACAGACGCAAATGAATGATGATGCAAAGGACGACAGTGATGACCAGAATGGCGAGAGCAATGCCGCCGATCAGGATCAGTTTGTGCTGATCACGCCACCATGGGATGATGCCTGGAATCAAGATCAATGACAAT
>PQWD01006670.1:0-25834 GCA_019425675.1 Leucinodes orbonalis
CTTATTATTTACTAAGTTTTATCTTAATATAGGCTTTAAAGGTTGGCACAGTTCTGTTGTTCAACTCGATTCTCATAGTATAATTTGCAGTCATCGTTTCTCTCTCCACTTTCACTCTCCTCAAACTTTTACGTCTCACCGAATTTCAGTCAAAATGTTCTTAGAACACTCGCACATAAGTCTACCTTTAATACTAAAAAATAAAGCTATTGAATCACATGCATGCTGTCGGGGGAGTGACTGATGATGCACACAGACAAACAGGCGCACACGACGGACAGTCAGACACGTCAAGATTTTATACACCCCTCTTTTCGTCGGGGTCTTAAAAATTGCTTTTTGCTATTTTCTCCAATTGGCCTGTCAACACGCACCCGAATCAGCTATGTTGAACCCTGGCTGTGGGGCCAATCACCCGTGGCTTGCTGTGTGGAACCGGCGTGTTGTTCCCTGTAGTCGGGAATTACAAAGCCGATGATATGATTATAAATATATATATATCAATGCTTTAATTTCTTATATACTATGTTTTCCACCAATATATTTCTTACGGATGATATTCGGTGTCAATGTGGCGACTGCTCAAGAACCCAGTGTACGTGGTGACATGCCTCGGCGCGTGCATGGAGCTCATGATAGTCTCCGGCTTCGTGGTGTTCCTGCCCAAGTACCTCGAGACGCAGTTCAGCCTTGGCAAGAGTCAAGCCAGCGTGTTCACTGGTGAATTATTTAATAACAGCCAATAGAAATACACCTACGCATCAATTGTATTCTTGAACCACTGCGTTAGTGGGTACTTAATAATAAGAAATAATAACGTTGTTTCTATAAGGTTCAAATAAAAATAAATTTAGGTTTCCTATATAGATAAGAGCGTGTTTCCGGATCCAGTTCTTCTCTTGGTTCTCAAATGAAAAAGCTTTATAATACCTTTATATTTTGAAATATTTATATGGACAAGGAAAACAAATTTCCTTTTAAAATGTGCGCAAGTACCTACAAAGTGCCAGACACCAAAAGAAAAATAACAATCGGGAGTAGCTGACATAGGTACTACTAGATAGGCTCAGGGCTCGATACCGTGATTCATAAACTTTATGCGTGCATGTACAATATTGTCTTTGTCAATGTTGTCCTAGTTTTAATTTTTGTATTAATACCCACCTATAGAATTGAGTTTGACCATTGTTTTGTTGTAGTTCAAGTTTATTAAGTCTAAATAAGAATCCATTTTATTCGATTTGGTAGTTTTGTTAAATATTATTTAGGTACTGTTCTCGTATCCTATATATCGTATTATATGATATTGTTAGTAAACACCAAACTGCGTATTTAAGTAAATATATACTTGGCTTGATTGGATGTTTTTGAGTCGTTATCTTATTTAAATATATTTAATTTATGCAAACCATATGATACTGGCTCACAAAGAAGATGTATGATAAGGCCGCACTTTTAAAGGTCACGTGCGATAGCAACTAGCCTCTGTATTTGCTTTATATTATTATTGATATTTATATGTATACTTGGTTGTGAGAGAAAAGGACTGGCAAAAGAAATCAAATATTATAATAATAGGGTACCATCTTGACTCATCATAACTGTATGCCAAATATATCGGCTGTATAATATGATTTTATCCCATACAAACGATTTATATTTCTAGAGCTACAGTATATAAAAAAATGTGTGATCTCTAAATTAATAAGTAAGTGATTAAGTTTAAAGAAACTTAAAATATTTCCTGCGGATTTCAGTCTTGAGTCCACAGATTAATAAAGCATACATGAGAGTCTCAAGTTAATTGATACGTGATTACTTGATACGAAACTTAATTTTGGCGTAGCCAAACGAGGCGCACTGGGGCGCTATCCCCACCCTGGTTCTATTCTGAACAGAAAAAATACCGGGGGAGAGGGGTAGTTCACTGTTGCCCACTACCTGAGCCCAAGACGCTCCTGGCCAATAAAATTACATAGAGCTATCGGACATGAGACGTGGAAAATCCACTCTTTGGGTAGATTTCTCGCTCAGTGCTTAGCACCTCGCTTCACACAATGTACTCAATTTCTGTTGGTACTCAGGTTCAATAGCGATACCGGGTGCGTGATCGGCATATTCATGGGCGGCTGTCTGCTCAAGCGGTTGGAGTTCGGCCAAAGGCGCGGTGCAGTTCGTGCTCATCTCCAACACTATCTGCCTCTCTTGCTACGCTCTGCTCTTCTTCCTCGGGTGTGACAACGTCAAAATGGCAGGCACAAACCATACCTTTTATACTAACAGCAGGTACTTAAAAACTATATGGTTGTTATCACGCACTGGGCATTATTTTGCTGTATTGTTGACAGTGGGAACCCTTTTGAAATATTTCAGGTTGGTTCTAGGGTTCTTAGTGCTGGGGTTTCAACCCACCAAACAAAGCACTTTTACAGAAACTGACTGGTGACAACATTTAATGCTTGCCTTTGTTATGTTGAAAGTGTACAGGACGCTCACCTGAAGGAGCGTACAGCTGTATTCTCTTTGACAGTTCGTTTTTTGAGGTGCAGGTACGCAGGCATATCTACTTTATTTATACAGAATATCATTGGTTCACAGCAACTTGGAGCCGTTCAAAGTGAACCTGACGGCGGCTTGCAACTTCAATTGCCTATGCACGGAGACGGATAATGGAGCCGGTGTGCGGCAACAACGGGCTCACGTACTTTCCGCCGTGTCACGCCGGCTGCGCCGCGTTTTCTTCCGATACAACTTCACAACTGCGCATGTGAGCTAATGTCTGATTATAACTTAGGTTATTAAACTGACTGTAACGTTCACATAAAAATAAACAAAAAAGATAATGAGTCTCCCTTTATTCTTTTAATATAGAAACAGCATTTATTCATACACATTGACAGAGAGAGACATAGACAGATTCACATTGTACATAGAAAATGGTCTGGGACCATTACAAACAGATATATTCATGAACACAAATGTTAGCAATACCCGCTGATCGATACCCGGATTCCTTAGTGTAGTAGCCGACCTCTCGACCATTACACCAAATGGCTCGTAAATATTCACTTATACAACACAACACAAACACACACACCACACGCACATATTATATATAACGATTGTCTTGACTTTGTTATGTTGAAAAGTGAATAGGACGGTCAAGACGCTCACCTGATGGTAAGTAACACGCCTTACCATGTCAGAGCGGCATTGATGGAGACCAACAAATGCTGACTGCGCCACATACACACACACACACACAACGGCGGGTCCAGGGGGAGGGTTATGGGGGTCATGACCCCCCTTAGCTAATTTTAAGTAGGGGAGAGGGGGGCATGACGGGGACGCGAGGCACGACGGGGCCACCCACACTTACAAAGAACTATACGCTATAGATGTGTTTTGTCTTCGCTAATAGGTAGCCATGTTGTATCTCTCTTTAGTCTGACAGTGACCGTTATCCCCCATTCTGCCCCCCTCTCCCCTACTATACTAAAGTACATTAACAAAATACTTTATGACTTAAAATGACTACTACTATGTGACCCCCTCCTGGCGCCAAACCTGGATCCGCCCTTGCACGCACGCACACACACACACACACACACACACACACACACACACGCACGCACGCACATATTAGGTGTGACGACTGTCGGTGGATATTGATATACATGTGTGCGTAGGTGTGCACGAGAACCGTGAGATGTCGTCGGTGGGTTCGGTGGGTCCGGGCGGGGCGGCGGCGTCGGCGCTGACGGCGCGCGAGCTCGGCGCCGACGTCACCGTGGTGCCGGTGGCCACGGCCGGCGCCTGCAACCCGCCATGCACCACCATATTCCCCTTCCTGGTGCTGCTCTTCTTTATGACATTCGTCGTCGCCATTACCCAGATGCCGCTGCTCATGATCGTGCTTCGGTGAGTTTGTTTTTTATACCTACTATAAAATAGGTTACTCTATTCGACCGTAGGTATATATGCTTTTTTTGTTTGTTCGTCGTTTATGAACCGATTTCCATGATACTTTTTTTGTTAGAAAGAAAAGAGTTCAGAGGTGGTCCCATTTTAATGAGGTCAGGGTCTGATGATGGAGACCAGAGAAATCAAGGGAAACTTTTTTTGTGTTCGTTTGCGGAAATCTTTGTCGTTTATGAACCGATTAAGGGTGATTTTTTTTTTGTTGGCAAGAGGATCCTTCAAAGGACTCGGATACTTCTACTACATCATTACAGTATTCCAGAGATTATTTTTATTAGGAAACATTTAAAATTGTAACAAAAATATTTTTACCAAAAAAAATAACGACTTCAAACTAAAAAGCTAAAAATATTTTTTTCATAATTTTGAAAATCAAACTCTTTAGTTATTGAAGAGGAAGGTTTATATATACACAATAGTGGAAAAATACTGCTATTTTTGGGATTTCTAATAGTATGTCGTAATTTTTTTATTGCCGCTTACATTGCAAACTCAGGCAGAAATAAGGTTTTTGTATACAACATTCACAGTTGAAGTGTATTCAGTATCAGCATTGTACCCGTGCGAAGCCGAGGCGGGTCGCTAGTTACTATATAAAATAAACTACCGCATTGTCACTAATAATAATTATTTATTGTTTTCTCAGATCCGTCAGTGAAGAGGAGCGCTCGTTCGCCCTCGGTATGCAGTTCGTGATATTCCGACTGTTCGGGTATATACCGGCTCCGATTGTGTTCGGCAACCTCATCGACTCCACTTGTCTGCTGTGGAAGCAGTCCTGCAATGGGGAGAAAGGCGGACGGTGTCTGCTCTACGACATAGAACAATTCCGATTTCGGTAATTATAATACACATAAATAAAAATAAATAAATATCCACTGACATTCACACAGCGCCATCTAGCCCCAAGTTAAGCGTGAAGCCTGTATTATGGGTACTTAACAACGGATAAACATACTTATATACTTTTTTTTTTGTAAATACATACATATTATACATAGAAAACACCCAGACCATTACAAAGCGACATGTTCATGCACACAAATGTTTGTACTGCCCGGGGATCGAACCTGGAACCCTTGGTGTTGCAGTCCACCTCTCAACTGCAACACCAAATGGGTCGTCAAATACTAGCTGTTCGCTGCGGTATTACCCACGTTATAAGAGAATATAATTCTCCCGCAGTAAAACATACATACAGTAAAACAACATTGCTTACATCCCCAGAGATTACCCGGAACAAAAAGACAGACGGACAGACTGACAAAAAAAATATTATTTTTTATTTTGTCATATGGCTGTTGAGAGAATGAGTCGCAACTGACCATGGAGATACAAGCCAACCAAAGTTGTTGGGAGTTAATGACAACTATCCTTAGCTAGTTACCGGGTAGAAGTAGGTACCTAACAGTGGGGTGGTATAGGTAATTATAATCATAAGGACATCGACGAATACGTACTAACAGTGAATAGGCCAGCTTAAGGCAACTATGCAAAGGCTCTAATAATTTATGTTTCGTATACTTTTGTCCTAAACCTATCCGATTTTTATGGTCAATTTAAGTACTATATGATTTTTTATTGTACTTGATACAGATATGTTGGTCTATGTGGCGGTATAAAGATAGTCGCCCTGGGCATTTTCCTTGCCGACTGGTGGCTGGTGCGCCGACGCAGGAATCTCGAGACTTCAGCGCCGCTCGATCCTCATAAGGACATTGCTGGCTCCATTATAAGTCTCGACAAATGTAAGTATACACTCACTTAAGATAAATTGTAAAAAGGGCGGAAAATTGGTTTGATGAGTTAAATTATATGAACTTAACACTAACTGTGCCCGAGATTAATTGCAAATTAAGTGAACTTTCCAATTTGAATAAAACTCTTTTTAAATCAGCCATTTTCCATAAGAAACAAGAGACAGATAGATGGAAAAAAGTTATTGAAAAAGTAAAATTTGCAACAAGTGACAGACATGCAATTTAGTCTTTGCAATATCGTTTCTTAATTTAGGCACGAGGCCCTAAGACTATTGATTTGATATTCATATATAAGTTAACACATTGTTCCTCAAAAAATTCCGGAGGAATGTCTATACAAATTCAACATCCTCTACTCCTGTACCAATGATATAATCCTATAATAATTTGCAAACAGTATTCGAGGAGTTGCCGTCTGCGGAGAACGCGAGCGGCTACCGTTCGGGCGTCACCAGCGGTTGCAGTTCATCGGGCAGCACGCCGCTAGATGGCGCCCCACTACAACAACTACAACGCAGCGAGTCACAACAATCTGCGCGTAGAGTGTCCCGAGTACTGGTCGCATCCCGTCACCTGCGCTCCGACTCCAAAACCATACAACTGGAACCACGGGCGCACTCGCGTTCCGCCTCCAGAGACCTCGATCAGAGGGTGCTGCGGCCAGACGACGAGCGCAGACTAATAGAGAACGCGCTACGACACCGGAGGACCGGGTCGAGGGACTACAAGCCGCCGCACTCAGGCCACAAGCGGACCTCGTCGCACCATTTGACGCTGGAACCCCACGAGCTGAGTCTGCAGCTGACTAAGGGACGCAGTGTGGACCAGCTCGCCACAGTGCCGTTGGAACCGCGCGTCTAGGTGGCGAAAAGTCGTGGGTGGTGATGAGTTTCGGAGTGAACCACCACCTCAGGGTCACGAGCCTACATCTCATCGAAAAACGCAGCGTCGATTAGCATGAACAGTGGCTAGAGACGTAAAGTTGACCTGCATAAACTACGGCCCGGCACGCGCAAGTTAACAGAAAACGCGCTGCGTCATCTACGAGCTCTTGTCTTCCACTAAGGGACGCAGAAATAATAGGTGTAAGCCCTCCGGGTGGTGATACTTTAAGACAAACGACAGTCAAGAACCGACATCACAGAATCCCACAAGCTCAGTCTGCAACATACCAGAGAAGTGGATACTTCTGTGGATCATTTCGCCGACGTGCTGTGCCGTTGGACCTACGCGACTAAACATTAGGTCGAAGTAACGTCGATTCACATGTATGGGTGCAGTAAACCCAACATAAGTGCCGCGTGCGTGGACCTTCTAAGTTAGGAGATACTGCGACGACCTGTTGCAACGAAACAAAGGCACCAACGTCATAAGTGTGTGTGACTGGACACAACTGTGCAAGGGTGACAATTGCCGAATAGGTTTCTACGTCTACCAAGGACTTGAGCAAACAAGGCTGCACAATATAATTCTGAAACCAAATGGGTCTCAACATTAACCCACTGGCCTCCACATCGGACATACATGTATCATGATCCCAGGAGATAACCAAATGTCGAGGAGAATATTTCTTCTCCCCACCCATGAAACTCACACTCATGACAGCCTGTTTTAACGTTAGTGAAATTATTATTTTGTTAGCCGTGATTGAACAATGGCTGAATAATAGCAATGAATAAATGAGTGATTTTAAATCATATCTTTAATGTAGGTAGTGAAGCTTTCATATAATTAGAAGTTCCATAAAAAAGTATGACTATTGAGCTCTATAGTTAGGAATTCCTTTGAATTCTTGTAGTTATTTGTTTGTCATTTGTGACAGGAGAGAGTCAATTAAGTAAATCTTGTGTTATGATTAGAATAATGTAACTGTGCGTTATCTGTAGTCTTGAGGTGCGTCAAACATTATTAGCTTTCAAAAATAACCTTCTTCATACTTTCTTCAGTAGTTTTAATTGAATCATTAATGACTTGAAACTAAATCTTTCAACCGGATATTTAGTTATTGTGTACTTAAATAGTGAGAATTCTCTGGTAAAATATTGTTGAAATGTAGTTTGTTAAAAGGAATTAAATTAATAATAGTTTTCTAAGAGAATAAATCCATTATAATTAGTTCTCCCATGTAAATAATAAAAATATAAAAGAACACCCATAAAAGATGATTGTTAAAATATCCACATTCTATAGATCAGTCTGATAGCACAGGCCAATATAAATATGTGGGTCTAATGCATTGAACCATATAAGTTTGCATAGCATCAGGGATACATATATCCCCAGAATTTAAATCTTGTAATCATCATAACAATAGGGGTTACATGGGGTAGAAGAGTCACTTATTGAGTGCCAGAAAAAATATAAAGATACAAGTACAATTACAGCTTCTAGTTTCTCATGTTATTGCACAGTAACTGCTCTTTACACAGACGCACCATGTGTAGAATTTAGTGAGTAATATACATTTGTATGCTACATTTAACATTCCTTTAGTACCTACTACCTATTTGATTTTCAATGACAAGCACAAGACCACCAAAAAGATGTAGTAAATCATAAGTACACTCTGTGTATAAATTATTTTCATGTATTTATTATGATCTCAAATTATCTGTCTTTGCCAATGTGTGCATGGTGGTTGTTTACTTTCCATAATGCAAGACTTTTATTTTTTACAGTATATACCCTATGAATTTTAAAAGTTTATTACATAGCATTTGAAGACCATTTTATAAGTTATTAAAAAGATTAACAGTCACAGTTTAACTAAGAGAATATTCACTGATTTCAAAATGGACTAAACATTTGCAGTTGCATTTTTGCACTTACATATCATTAAAGATCTGAGAGCCTTGATATTATTCTAGTCTGCCAAGGCATGCCAGCTGACTGCTATTTTTAGTAACATGTCAATCTGTTATCCAATTTTTACATGTAATAATGCTTTATTTAAATCTATACCCTTGTATAATATCATTTAGAAATCCATTGATCACCAGAATGGTGATTTGTAAAGTGTAAAAAGCCTGGCATTAATGTAGGCAATTACTCGAATATTAAATTGTCAATTCTTGGGCTGCTCTATAACATAAGAAAACAATTACTGAACACCCTAGGCTCAATTAATAGTGTCTTTGAAAGATCAAATTAAGAACAATGACTTGATATGTAATACGGTAATTAACAAGTTTAAATATGACATTGTTGACTGAGCCCTGGAACACTATTTTAGTAGAAAATATGCACATATAGAAAAAGCAATATATTTATCTCAGATTTTAATTAAAAAGGCAGTAAGTTGTAATTGTAAATTTTTGTCATATATTTGTTAAGAGAGACAAATAGTTTGATATGGAAAAAGAGTGTTTTATCTTTAAAAATGCCTTATTACAATAGTTTGTAAGACTTGATACTGACTTAGCTGTATAAGTTGTTACATCAGTGGCAGGTTCAACTGTTTGATGTTAGCAACCCCCTAAACTAATTTGTTGCATTTAGTGAATAATAAAAATTGCATACTTATTTTAAAACAGTTTTTCATTTTCATAATTTTATGTTTTAATCTGGTTAAAGCAATTACTACAATATTTTTGTGGTCTGGGGATGTATTTTTTACTTATTAAGTTTTGCAAAATTCCCAAGTTTTTTTATAATAATAAACTAAATGAAAGGGATTCCAAAGATATAATTTCATATATTACCAGCATAAAATATGTTCATGCCATTAATGTTTCTTCATAATCACCTGTAAAATATTAAAAAATTATTGAAATTATCTAGTTTTTTGTATTTTATGCGAGTGTCATAATTTATTTATAACTAGCTTTTGCCAGCAGCTTTGTACATGTTTAATTCAGGGTAGCACAGTTCCCTTTTCCTGGTTATAAAAGTGGTAAGCCCTCACCCTCTCCAATTGCTCAGTGAAGCTGTGAAGGCCATCTGCGGCCTACAGCACCAATTTTTAGCTTTCTCATTAAAAAATGTGCAATCTCCTTATAAACTTCTAACCCCTCATCATTAAAGGAACATGAGTGAGGAGAATTTGACAAAATGGAGCCTATGGCACTCTCCATCCGTTTAACTATATCCCAAAAATCACATCTACTCTATCTTTCAAATTCTAACAGATACACTTTCAAATTCATAATATTAGGACGGATATGGATAATATGAGTATTGAAACGATATTAAAAAATGATTAATTTTTTTATTATCTTACAATATCTACAGTTTTAAGAACCTTTTCATTACATTCTATCTACAATAAAATTAATCCAACTCACCACACTCTGAAATGACAACTTTTTTAGATGTTTTTCCATTCTTAGAACCTAATCCTTCCATTTGTTTCACAACTTCCATGCCTTCGACGACCTCACCAAATACGACGTGTTTTTGTCAAGCCAGGAGTGGCTATTGTGGTTATGAAAAACTGAGAACCATTTGTGTTTGGACCAGCATTTGCCATGGACAAAATACCAGGGCCGGTGTGTCTTAGCTTGAAGTTCTCATCTTGAAACGTGCGGCCGTAAATTGATTTTCCACCAGTTCCATTGTGGTTAGTGAAATCTCCTCCTTGACACATAAAATTAGGGATGATTCTGTGGAATGAGGATCCCTTATAACCAAATCCCTTTTCACCGGTACAAAGTGCCCTAAAGTTTTCAGCGGTTTTAGGCACTTCATCGTTGTGAAGTTTGATCACGATGCGACCAAGAGGCTCCCCATCTGCTGATACATCAAAAAATACCTTTTTCTCAGATTGAGTTGATGCAAACCTAAGTGATGCTGCAGAATACAATGTGCCATTAATAAAATAACGGCGTAACACTGTATTTAAAGCCATTTGTATTTTGTAGTTTTAACCTCCAAAAGAAAAAGTACGAAGAGTAATGCTGGGGCCACATTTCATATCTATGCGTTTTGTTTTACCAAATCTGGAAAAGACTTAATAAATGATTAAGTGGAAAATATTAGAAACAAAATATTTTTTAATTTGCCGCGATATATTGGATAAAATATATCTATATAATATTCGATGTCATAAGTTTCGATATTATGAATATATTGATATTGTTTAATATCCCGCCCCCCCAAATTGCGTTACGTATTACTTGAAGTAATACGTAACGCAATTTGGGGGGTCTCGTAAAACGTTACGATGCGTTACAGGGGCGGAGGAGGTCTTTCTTGCAACACTTTACGTAACATTATTTTTTTTTAAATAAAAAATTAGGGAATTAAAGTTCCTGGCAACCCTTTTCATTTACGTTTTACGGGGAATTCCTTGATTGTATTAGTCTGGTCGTCATTTTTTTTTTATTTGTTCTCGAAAGTTGGCAAACCTTTTTATTTATATTTCACGGGGTATCCCTAGATTGTAATGTAAATAAAATCTGTAACATACTTTTTTTGCGACTTTAGGGTAAAAATGGTCACTTGAGTGTTACGTAACGTTTAGAGAGTGGGAGGGGGAGTACAGAAAAACGTTACAGTGCGTTACAAGGGAGGCGGGGGGTCAAAAATCTTCAGAAATTGCGTTACGTAATACTTGAACGCTACCATATATCAATATACAATCAAGCACTAATAATTGTAACTTGTAATGCTGGGGCTAGACTAGGGCTAAACGTCTCACGCCATTCTAATGCTGGGGCCAGAATAGGGCTAAACGTCTTACGCCATTCTAACACCCATCAACGTCATAACAACCGAGATAAATTTAACGTGCAAAAGTGGGTGGCCACACTTGAAAAATTATTAACGTGTTAATTATTGATGGGCGTTTGATGGAGAGAAAAACGGCAAGAACAGGGTTGCCGCCCGTACTTTATAATAAAATATTTTACGTTATTTAATGTAATAAATTGTACTCTATAAGTGTAGAGTACAATTACATTAAAATTTAAAGTTAGGTAAATTGTTAAATTACAAGAGTATTAAAGTACGCGAAAATAGTATTTTCAAAAGGCTAAGACGTCATCTTCTAACTCTTAATGTTTCCAAAAGTAATTTTATTTGTTTCAGCAAATATAACAATGCACAACCTCCGAATAACTATAAAATAATGATACATACCTGTAACGGTTCCCAACCCTCTAAATGCTCGTGTGCTGTGCTTGTAAAGGTTACCAGTACCAAATACCTGGGAATTGTTATTGATCAGCGCCTATCTTGGCATGACCACATAGACCTGCTTATGGGCAGGGTTAGAAAACTTATTTGGACATTTAAAACATTACGCCATATTGCCTCCAGGCACTTACTGCATCAAACCTATGTAGCACTAGCCCAATCTATTATTGTCTATTGCATCACTGTGTGGGGTGGGGCAGCTAAAACCTGCTTCTTAGACCTTGAAAGAGCCCAAAGAGCTTTGCTTAAGGTTATGTTTTTCCGACCATACAGATTTCCAACTGATCTTCTATACGAAAGTACTGGCATTCTATCTGTGAGAAAATTGTACCTATGTAAAATTGTTTTGAAAAAGCATAAGTGTCTTGAATTTGACCCAGGTAAACTTCAAAAAAGAAGAACAGGAAAAGTGGCACTATTGCCACAAGTAAAATCAACGTTTGCAGAGCGACAGTTTCATTTTCAATCAGCATTTCTTTATAATGCAATTAATAAAACCCTTAATCTTTACTCATTATCATATTTTAATGACAAAAAAGTACTAGTAGAACACCTTATGGCGATTAATTACAGCGATCTTGAACACATTGTTAAGCATACCTAAATTAAAACGCGCATTTTACTCATACACCCACAACACACACACACACACACTCACACACACACACACATACACACACCAAGCATGCATACACAAACACAATACATATGCATATATTTTATTTTAAAGATGTAATTTAATTTGTTATTAAGAGTAAATTGTATCTAAAATGAGTGTACTGGGTATCTATACAAAGTACTATGGGAGAGCGAATTTTCCTAACACAAGTAAAACTAATTTACTTAAAGGGAAATTTCAAATGCAATAAAATGTAAAAGTATACCTGAGTTACGAAATAAATTTATTATTATTATTATTATTAAAATACTTTATTTTGTATAATTTGATTTGATAATGCCGATTTTCATATAAGTCGTAGGTACTACACACTAACAATAGTTCAAACATTTATAAATATTTTTATTGCTCACCGTATCTCATATCACATTAACTTATTTTTGTATTTATTGACGAGTGGTATTCCGTAGGAATATAATATTTATTACGGAATAAATAAATACCAGTTTTTAGTATCGCAAAGGATTACAATTTTTAATACAAAATGCAACACCTATAATATTTTAATAATGTACTATAAATGCAAATATAAAAAGAGGCAACCCTATGCGATCACGACACTAATTGACATATCAAGTGTGACCACTTCAACGCATTCATCCACGCGAAAATCTCTTTGATGTACCGACAGTCGAGTTATCGCCAAACGACAAACGGCGTTGTAAAGACGTTGAAAATTATCGCGTTTATGTGGTGGCGACATCTGAAGTGAACGCTTTAATTAATATTTTCCGTTGGTCTGGCCCCAGCATAAGAGTTGTAAGTTGATTTTATCTGTATATCTATGAAGTTGATTGTAGGTTATGTTTACATAAATTTTTTCAGTTACTAAACACAACTTTAATACTACATTTAGTAAATATTTCTGAGAAAGGCTGTTTTTAAAAACCAATACATTCGTGAAGACATTATGTATATAATAAGGGCTATACATAATAATTTTAGAAAAGTGCATAGGACTCTGGAAACTATTAAAAATGTGGTTCCAATTCAAAACAAAATTTGGCCAATATCGCATTCCTATTCATCACAATTAGAAGACGAGTCAGGTATGTATATTTTACATCTTTTATTATTCTATACACTAATTAGTCCTCTTACGTTTATTCAACGTGTGTGAATTGTGGAAACTTAGGAAGTACGTTTTAAACTAGTCATGCACTACATACATTTTATCAATGAAACATTTTTAGACAAAGTCATTGAAGCTCTATGCAAAAATGATGCTGAGCTGGAGAAGAAACTCAGAATAATAATGCTGGAAGTAGAAGTGATGCGTCAAGATGGTCGCCGTGCACCAGATTATTTGAAAATTAACCATTGGGATCACTTATTATCCTTACCAACTAGAAATCAAAGAAATAATTATCTTCTTTATCTATGGAAAACTGAGAAATCTAGAGAAAACTACAAGGTGAGCCATTAACATTTGTGTTTTGAACAATGAGTTTTATCAATGTCTATTTAGCCTCTGTCTATTGAGATCCAAGCCAAACTTATCTGCTTAAATTAACTCTGGTAATGTTCCAAGAGACTACTTGGGTGGCAGGGTAAGCACTATTTCCCTCAATTTTATGTTCAATATTTATTGCACACCTTAATTTAGTTACTTACATAGTTGATTAAATACAACAATTACAGATCATTATAGAGCCTGTTAGGGAATCGCAATTTAAAGAGATAATGTCTCATTTAAAAATATTATTTTCAGTTATTGTGAAGTAAAATTTTTGCCATTGCTTTTTTTATTAGGCTAAAAAAGAAGCAAGAAAAAAAGAACTGCAGGAGAAAATCCCAGAGGACTCAAAGAATATGCTGATGATTTACTTTATGGGCTCACATCATGTTCCTTGTTTTTAAGAATTCGAGAGTCCATAAACAGTTTTGACAACTATAGGTATTTAAAATGAATTTATTATAATTCAAAATAGTATTTAGTAATTTATGTAAGTAAGTTTCACCTTTTTCATATTTTAGGGCATTACAGGCAATACAATATGGACAGCCAGTTATTATAGATTGCAGTTATGAAGAACATATGGTGCTACGAAAACAATAAATGCAGCTAAACAGATGACAATGGTTTTTGGTGACAACAGAATTCATAAGGACCCATTTAATATCCATATGTGTAATGTTAATATAAAAGGGGAATTCATGAAACAAATGAGGAAAAATTTACCTTCATTAGAAGAACCTTGGTTTCCGATGCACATACATTCAGAGAGTTATATGGATGTTTTTCCAAAAGATAAATTGGTTTATTTGACACCTCATTGCAGAGAAGAATTAACACATTATGATCCTAACATTGTTTATATAATTGGGTGTATGGTAGACAAGGTATTGTTTCTTATTTAAAATCTAAAGTAATAGCTACATTAGACTTCTTCCTTACGCACCAGAATGCCTTATTGTCACATTTCCTGTGCCTGTCCAAGACTTTACAGAACTGATAAATTCAATGAAGAACCATGTTCAAACAGTTATAACACACCCACCTATCAATGCAGATTGCAGATGCAGAGATTTTGTTTTTATTATTAGGGTGAAGGGACTGATCAAACCCAATTTTTTTTATTGTTCACAAGTTTACAATGTTTCACAAAATTAAAATTTTGGTTTAAATAGTGGTAGGATGTCCCTGTGGTGCTATCATACCCTATTGAAACGTGATTATAAGGCCAGATAATTATTTTCATGCAAGTGTACGTAAATATTAATTAATATCCACAAACTTCAACTTCACTTAAATGTCGAAAAAAGTAAATTTACATATGAGAAAGTATTATTTTCAACAAAGTTCAATATCAAACTAATCTTTTGAATCTATTACAGGTTAACAATGAACCACTTTCACTAGCTAAAGCTAAAAGGGATGGAATTAAAATGGCTAAGTTGCCTCTCGATAGATACCTGGAATGGGCTCCAGGTGCGAAAAGAACTTGAACATAAATCACATGGTACCCATTTTGTCAGATCTTAAGTTGACCAATGATTGGGAATATGCACTAAGACATATACCAAGAAGAAAACTTATGGAAACAAAAATATTGGCAATGCAAAATAAGATGAGAAATAATGTACTATTAAAAGAAGATGTATTTAGAAATCTTAATACTAGGCCTAAATTAAAAGGATTTCCAAAGAAAGAAAGAAAATTTAAGGCTTGGAAATCATTGTATGATGATGATAGTATATAAATAAAATCAAAGTATTATTTAACCATGTCTTTATTTCATCATAATATGTTATGTTTTATTTTTCATGAGAAAAGCTAAAATATACTTTCTTACTTTAAACTAAGTAAAATCATTTATCAACTACTTTTGTACACCATATTTAATGATTTAGAATAATGTAAATGTATACTTTATACAATTAAGAGACTAATTTGAAAATAAAAATCAAACTACATCCATTACAATTCATGTTGCTGTCATTGGCCATGGCATTCACTTATTGCACAAGTATTTATATGCTATACATTTTGTAATGTACTTAAAATCTCGTCTTATAAAATATTTTTGTTGATAAATCTGAATACATGTAGAAGATAGAAATGCTCTCTATAAAGGATATACAAGGACTTGTACATTAAATTTCAACTTTTACTTTTTTAACTCGATTTGGAAAAAGCAATACGTGAACGAAGGTACAGCACGAGATCACGTGGATTTAATAAATTATCCACACAAAAAATATCGATACAATGACAATATGAACTAGTTATGTACAGCTCTAGAAAAACAAATAATTAAACCATAATTTCAATGCATTCCATACTAATAACTAATATTGTGCTTAATAATAATAAAATTTAATATTTTCAAATAACGTACAATCATGTTTATTGCGGCAAAGTCCGCATGTCAATATCCGCAGGTGCAGGCTCAGAGCGTTGTTTTATAGTTGCCAGAATTTCTTGTAAATTTGAAGGTAAAGAGATATCGGCAAGTGGAACTACTGAAGGTGGCGTCATAGGACGCGATGGTGAATATGCCTCGTCCTAAAATAATTAAATTAATTTATTCTTATAGAATTTGAAGAGACAAGGTTATCAGGGAAATGTATGTAACTTTTACTTACCTCACCAACAGACGACGAATCAACTTGAGTCATTTTAAGAATTTGCTGTTTTTGTTCTTCAATTTGTCTATTAAGCTCCTCCATTTTAGATTTCAGTGTGTTAGACGGGCTGTACACTGGAAGGAGCGGCGCTGCCACTACTGCTTGAAGAACCTGGGCTATAAGCCTCTTCATCATCAGCGCATGCTGAAAATGAGAATTTCATATTTATTTTTGAACCACAAACGAACTACTGGTGTAACATGAAACTTGGTTAAAAGATAAATATGCTTTGTTTTTAAATAACATTATGATAACATACCCAATGAAGCAGCAATTTTGTCTTTGACTGAAGACGAGAGAGCTGGAGATGTATAAGAATGTAGTGGTAAAGCCGGCCGCCGACGAGGAGACGACGGCGGGGTAAACGAGCCCTTTGATACAATGGGGGGTGTATACGACCGCTTCCGGGACTCGCGAGCCACCTGGATTAAAAACGTATTAATGTTTCAAATATCCTGGTAGTCTAACCATTTAATATCCAAAACTTGGCAAATTTAATGAGTCTTATCGAAAAAACTTTGTTTCTTACAGAAAAATACTAAAGTAAGAGAATATTTTATGCATCCTACAAATAAGAGCAATTAGTGTATTTGTACAATATAATTACTGTGTAAATATCAATTTGTAACAATAATTTAAAAAATATTTGTATGGATCAATTTTTAGTCCAAATAAAAAACCATAACGATAAACCAATGACTTTATTTGATAAATTCTCATTTTACTAAGAACTAACCTTTGCCGGGATAACGTCTTGGGGGACATGTTGGACACGTCTTTTTCTTTGTCTTATAACGATAGCTATAAGTAAATGTGTCTTGGCTTCGACGAGCCCCGGCCCTTCCAGCGGCAACAGCACCGGCGGAAGACTCGTGTTGCAGGCAGTGGAACTATATAGAAGTCTTTCACAGAGGTTGTGTTCGAAACTTTGACAACACCTAACCTAAAATGTAATATTTTTCTCTCGTTATTCATAATATCTAGTGTCCACAATTGTAATAAAACATTGAGTAGTATTACTATTTTTATTGAATATACTTTACAAAATAAAACTGTTTTGAAAATACTTTTAAAAAAAATCTGTTTAGGCGAATCATGATAGTGAACTTGTATTTCAACAAAATTCAAATTTTAAGTATTCAGGTAGGAAAGGAAAATAAATACAAGTGTGTGGTTTAATAAAAGAAAATACGACCGTAATTCATTTTTTTTGTATCAAAAGTTTTATTGCATAAAAAGTTAAACACCATACAAACCTATTACGACTACTAAGGTAGCTGTATAAAGCAATATACTGCATTTTTTCTTCATCATTGGCTGCTTGTAGTCTTAATATTACAATATCTTTATTGCTTGCTCTCTTCATCTTTCCAATATAATCCCACACTGTATCTGGATTTATCCTTCCTACTATGTCTAGCTCTGCACTCAATCCTCCTCTAAGTCGGACGCACTTCCCGAGACCTAAATTTATAATTTATTATATCATTTTGCACCTATAAAATTTAATTATATAATGGAGATAAAAATAGAGAAGTTTACATACCTCGTGTGCAGCTACATAGAATCTAGCAACATCGACCATGTTTATACAACCATTCCAAACAGTGGCTGCTGAATTCTCAATGTGCTACTTGGCTCTTGGTCACTTTCTGCTTCTATAAATAAAAAGAGAAATTCAATTAATTATCTTTTTCATATAAATAAAATTGGTGTCTGTTTGTAATATTGAAAACAAAAATTAGTTAAATTTTTTTTGTTTGTTCCGGGTAATCTCACACTCAAGAATTTTTTTTTTGGCAGATAGCTGATGTAATAAGGAAAAACATAGGTTACTTTTATTTTTAAAAAGCTTTTTATTTTGGAAAAATAAAGCAATGTGTTACCGCGCTACGCGTGACTTATCGAAGCGATTTTAAATTATATTTTACTGCAGGATGGTTTAAAATAAAATCAATGCAACACCAAACACTTCAGCTGCTGGTGAACAATTACCTGAAACCTTATCCTGCTTCTCTGCATATTTAGGAATTGGCGTTATGACATTAGTACTAATAGTGAAAGGCTTTGTAGTATCGTAGTCATTGTTTGCGAAGTCACCTATATCGCCATATACATCCTCTGTTGACTTCCTCAAGTCTTCTTCAGAAAACGCAGAGGTTATCATCGGTTCATGTGGATCGTATTCTGGATGTACTTCTTTAAGAGTAGCCGATTTAGGCCTCTCTATAGAATCGGAATCTGTAGAACTGCAACAAAGAATATAAAGAGATTATATACACGTGATTTACTAAAAAAAAAATATTTTTTGATAAAATCAATTGTAGACTGATATGTTATAAAGACAAATGGGAAGCTAATATGTATTTCATACTCATTCTTATTCTTAGAAGAGATGTTATCTTGTGATCTAGAGCGATGTTTAACTTTTTCTTCTGTGCTGCTAGAATGTTTTGAACGTGATCGTCGTTTACGTTTACTGATCTCTCTCGACGGTGACCGCCTAGAGCGCGATCGGTCCCGATTCTGTGATGTCGATCTGGAATGATCTCGAGACTTATCACGTCTTCTAGATTTAGCTCTCGACCTTGATCTATGTCTTGATCGATCACTGGTTTCAGTCTTTTCTTTTGACCCTTCTCTCGATTGGTTTTTATCTTCTGACTTGGCTCTGCTTGATCTTTTGTCTCTTCTAGTTGACCTTCTCTCTTCCTTTCTGTCCTTCATTTCTGACTTGCGCCTTGATGAACGTGATTTTCTGCTTTCAGAATTACGTTTGGATTCTCGTCTTTCTTTCTTAGCGGAATCTAAACTACCGTCATCTTTGCTTCTTTTCCGGCTCTGCTTTTTCTCTGATTCACTTATGCTAATTGAGTTATTTCTGAAAAGAATAAAAATTATTTTATAACTCTTGAAACCAGATCAAATCTCTGTTCATGATATCTTTTATTTACTTACACTTGTGTTGCGGGCTTAATCTCATCACCGCCAGTTTCTAAATTTAATGCTTGGACCACATCCTCTACAGGTATAGCATCCGGATCCAACTCAGTTGATACAGATTCCTTTGTTTCCATTACCTTTAAACAAGACATACCACAGGGAATGAATAAACTTGCCATATTAATATGAACTTAAAGCACTGAAAAATCTTTAAATCCGATTAAACAAAGGTCATAAAATTTACCTCTTCTCCTTTGTGAGTTTTTAAAACATAAGTTTTGCTTGCAGCTAACAAGTCTAATTCAGATTTCTTTATCAGTTCCAACTGATGTTTTGCTTCATCTTCTCGCCATTGAGCTAGTTCTTGACTAGCTAGTTCTTCTGGTGAAAGGCGAACCTAAAAATCAATAACAATATGATGTTTATCTTATAATATGTATATACAAGGTAATTCTTAAAGTACAATGTTTATTCCACTTACCAGTTGCTTTGGAGTGATTGTTCTATCACATATCTTTTGCCACAGTGATAGGTTCTTGCGATCTTTAATGTTAAACATAAGTGATCTGTATTTAGCTTTATATTTAATGCCAACATCTCTGAATAATTCATGGAGTTCCAGCTCAGTTGCATTAGCAAACTCGATTATATCATCTTCACTGAATTTACTTGAATCTGATTTAGTTTCCGCCATACGTTGACTCAGCTGTTCTTGCAAAGCTTTTCTAACATTTTCTCGAATTGAGTCAGAAGAATCCATCCTATTTTTGCTTCCTTCTGAAACGTCTTTTCGACGCGAGGTTGAAGGCGATACTGAAGATCCCTGTAATGTAATATATATGTCATAAATATACCAATATCTCGTCATAATCAAAGTGTAAACACTATCAAGGTCAGTGTAACCATAATAGTTTAAACAAAGTTTTCATACTACATTTATATAGCCATGTTTCTTGTAAGACTTGTTTTCATTTTTATTAAATTAGGCACATCCAGCATAAAAAATTGCATGAACATATCTTTATTACCTGACTGTTGAATGAGGGTTATGTTTTTTTATTTATTTATTCATTCATTTACAATGTAAACTTACAGCTAGGAGCCAAGAGAGTAAGACTTCTTTTAAGAGTATGTATGTAGATTTCTATGTTCCCTGCTACAGCCTGAATGGATTGACGGCTTTTAAGGTATCATTAGATTTTCCTTCATAGCGCGAGTGTCATTGGGTACATTAAAAGTACAAAAATTCAAAATAGCGGATTTTAAACGCCATTTTATAAGATAAAACGCCATTGCATAAGAAAAAAAAAATGTTTTTTTTTAAATCACATTAGAGTGGGGAATCATTAAATAGGTAGTTTAAACATAGTATGAGTATGTGCAAGCCGTTTATCGGTACAAGTCTTCGTTTACGAAATATTGAGCATAAAAGTG
Organism: Leucinodes orbonalis; assembly: GCA_019425675.1. Taxonomy (NCBI): domain Eukaryota; kingdom Metazoa; phylum Arthropoda; class Insecta; order Lepidoptera; family Crambidae; genus Leucinodes; species Leucinodes orbonalis. The sequence continues at coordinate 21,064 of PQWD01006670.1, forward strand.
ATATTTTTTAGAAAATAGAAATCACAGTGGTCTATGCTGTCTGTATTAATATCTATTAGTTAACTAAAACGCCTGAAATAAAAAATAGAATTAAAAAATTAACAAAATACCCATTAAAAATGGAAAAACAAGCTTTACCATATTGTGCAAACATTATATACTTTTCATGGCATTGCAGGTAGGACACAATGAAACCTTTTCGAGACTCAACTTTATAATATTTCTTAATAGCAAGCTAGTATATGTAGTAAAATGATTTATTAAATATTGTTGCCATTTGTTTGTCTCCCGCCTGCAATGCCATGAAAAGTATTTTTAAAATGGTAAAGCTTGTTTTTCCATTTTCAGTAGGTATTTTTAGCAGTTGGGTTTTATATTTTTAAATTATTATATATATATTTTTGTATTCATTCGTTATTGCAGGTTTGAATTCCGGCACTTACCAATGTCTTTTCGAATATATGAAATTGTGTGTTGATCCCATGCTCTTAAGGTGAAGGAAAACATCGTGGGGAAACCTGCGCACGCCTATGAAGAAATTCCAAGGTTGAGCGTGAAGTTGGGCAATATTCACTGGGCTCGCGTAGACGACTAAGGTCTTTACACCCTTTTTGGGTAGGATCATGCCCCTTAGTGGGGACATAATATTATGAACTGATGATTTGTTATTATGTGAACAGTGGAATTAGATTATTATTTTAAATGCAATCATTTGACATTAACAAACCTTTTCATTGATTGTGTGCGATCTGCTTGTAGTCCTGACTATTCTCCGTGGCTCACTTGCAGGTTTAGCTGATGAAGTGCCAGCTTTTGGTGTATCAGGATATTGTGGTTGAGATTTGGAAGAAACTGGAGTTTTAGGCTGAATTTTCACTTCTTCTTTAGGAGATGACATAACTTTCATATACCTTTCTATATGTGATTTTGACTTTGTTTCACTTTGCATTGTTTTATGTTTAGCTTCAGGCTGTGGGGTTTTAACTTTAGCCTCGTGCTGAGGTGTTCTTGTTCTAGATTCTGGTTGTGTTTTACTTGTCATTGGCTGATCTATAGATTTACGTGGAATCTTCTCAAAATTTAGAGTGGTTTGAATTTTATTTGGTTCACTTGTTATTTTCTTTTGTTTAGTTGTGTTGGGTTTTATTGTACTTAGAGTACCAGGACGGACCACTTCAAATGTAGGATTTTCTGAAGCCAAGCCTTTAAATTTTCAGCAGTTGGAGCATTTGGTCCTGCCAATAATCTTCCAGACTTCCTTTCATAAACAATTACCTGTAAAACGAAAAAATAATGACTAGAATTTAAGACTAGATGGAATATGTTCAGAAGCGCAGTCTAGCACTGGATTATTCTTCCCTGACAACTCCCATGGTTAATGGATTTCAGGGTGTTTCCATAGGCGTGGAGGAGGACAGTGTACTTACTCTGACTTCACAAGTGGAGTGATTAAGATTTTAGAACATAACAAAGAATTTGCTTGGATTATATTTGAACATTCCATTCAATGTATTCAAATCAACTTTTTTTTTAATTGTACTTATTCAGTTTCTTACCCTTGATTCTGATTTTGATTTATCTTGTTTACTTGAATCTTCAGGTTTGTTAGGGGGTTGGTTATTCAATGAATCTTGTGCATGTTTCAAAATGCATGCATCACTGCAATAAATGCTGCTGGCTCTGGCAGACTTCTTGCACACTATGCAAGTGGTTTTAGATGATGCATCTTTAGCGATTGCATCTATTTCTATTTTCTTTTGGACACCAACCTGTTAATTTCAAAAGTAAGATAAAATATTTCGATATGATTAATAATTCAGATATAAGATTAGTGAATCATTAAAAAAAATACCTTTGGCGTTTTCGACTTTCCAGTTGGTGTTTTTTTAATACAATTAGGACATCTCCATTCTATACCCTGTTCTTCCATTTGCTGGCCCATTGCCTTTGTAATATTTACACATTTACCATGGAACCAATCTTCACATCCATCACAGCATATCATGAACCGATTGTTATGTGGTTGCTTACAGATACACCATAACCTATTAAAGTAAAATTATATATTTTAATAACCATAATTTAAAATAACTACTATTACTCAAGCAACTTTCTGAGAATACCAATTGGCCAATGTAATCAAATTTAAAATTAATTTATATTGTTACCTGTAAGGATCATCTTCTGAATTCCAGCTTTCTTGAGATTCTGCAGATATTTTATCAATAACAGGGGTTTGCACTACTTGCTCTTTGTTTTTTGTTTGTCAATTTTTTGTTCACATAATGCTTTGCTACTGCCTGCATTTGAGGCTCAGGTTCGGTGGCCGTAGGCTGCACTGGAACAATTGCTGGTGTTGATATCACATCTGCACTGCTGGGGGTCTCCATTTGACTCTTTCTTTTGGATGCCCTTGTAGCTGGGGCTTCAATAGGTGGAAGAGTTATAACTCTTCCATCGCGGCGTACAATTTCAATTGGATCCTTTCGAGTTGTTACATTTTTTGCAGATTTTGCAAGTGTTTGTGCATAAATACTACTAGGTGTTAGCTGGAAAGGACTCTGTGTTGGTGGTTTTGTAGAAGGTGTATCTACTTTACCCAAAACTTGCTTGTCAATAACTTCTTGCAAATTTTCAGAACTTTCAACTAGCTGGGCAACATGCATCAACAGGTCTTCCGTTAGGCCTTCTTCCTCAGGTTGCAAACCACCAAGTAAATCCAATGTTGGCGATAGAGGTCCCGTAAGGCCAGGACTATTCATTGAACTTCCTGCAGACATACTGGGCTGTATTTTGACAGGGTTTGTGATACTTGTTGTATCTTGAAGTATTTGTGCCAAGCTAGCATCATCCAGTTGTGGTATTGGGGAGGCCATGAAAACTTTTTCATTGGATATATTTGGTTTTTCTTTTTGCTTTGTGTAGGTTTTTGGTGGAACATTTTTCGTTTTTTCCATGTGTTCTTCAAGTGCCTTGATACTGTCATTTGATTTCAAGTCCGTAGTGTCAGATGTTTTAAAAGTATTTGCAGCTTTTTTATCAACAACCAAAATATCAGATTTGCCTGGAGTTTTATTATCAGTAGAAACCCGTCTAATAACATCTGGTGTGGAAAACAATGAAGTCATATCTGATAATAAAGCGTTATAGTGAGCTGGTGTTTTCTTCTCTTTCTTTACAGATTTGGGAGTTTGTTTGACAGTACTCTTATTTTGTTCATTGTTTGCAAATGTATTAAGAGCTATTGCTGATTTTGGTATCAGACTCTCTATGTCCACATTGTCATTAGATTGTGTGGGCACTTTTTTATCAGTAGTAATTTTTACTTGACCTTTTTCTCTAATTTCTTTTTTCAAAACTGCTTTGTTGGACTTTAATCTGGAAGCCACTTTAGGATCTAATTTCATTGGTTTTGCAGCTTGGACATTCTTTAAAATGCGGGGCTTCAATTTTGACTTTTTCACTTTCAGTGAACCACTCCTGTCTTTAGTTTCTTTGTAATCTGAATCAGAGTCCCTATCAGGAATGCTGTCACCAGAACTAATAGAAGACGATTCTGTATTTTCATCACTCTTTTGCTCAGAGCCTTTGTCTTGTTCAATATGTTTAGATTTAGATAATACTGGTAGTGGCTTACTAAGCACATCATTACCCTTTAATATTATTGGAGAGTCACTGGGATTAATAAGAATCTTTTTCCCTTTGGGAATAATTTTTTGTTCCAAAATTGTGATTTTCTTGGAATTAGGAACAGGTTTAGGTGGTGGAGTATGAGTGATCTCAATAACAGGATCATCATAGCTGTTATAACTTTCACTGTTCTGTGGTAAAGTTTGACTTGGTGATGTAAAGGGTGTGTAACAGTGATCATTTTGGAAGCCAATCAAACTGTTCTCTCGTGTTTCTATTCTGAGGGATTGTAGCATTTCAGCTCCACTGTCTAGAAAATGTAGAAGTACATTAATTAAACTAATTTCCACCATAACAGTGACTTTAATAAATGTGTACAACAAGCTGCAAGTTAATTACTATGTGTACATATAAGAAATATATTATTCACAACATTTTGTATTTATATTTTGAGTATCAGAACTTTTTAGTATAAGACCTTAATAAATTGGTTGATTGTGAATATGTAATAAGTTATTTAGGTATTGGACTACTTACCATATTTGATAATGCTGTTAGGTTCATCATAGTAACTATCTACTGATAGAGTAACATGAGGCACTTTGTCATCATCAGATTCAGAATCTGTGGCATCATCAGGTTTCCCTTCATGACCCACTCGTACCACACTGATCCCAGCAGCTTGAGAACCATCTGTGCCTGAAGCAAATAAGACAAAAGTTAAAATATGTGCAAGCTGAACAAGCAAAGCTGCAGAAACAAAGTTTATTTATAAAACAAAAATTCTTATTCTGAATTTTTAACTGTTTTTAAATTTTCCTGCTCTACAGAATAGTGGTAACCAAATATTCATTATAGATCATAAGATACATGAACAAAATTAATGGGAAAATAATGTATTCAATGAGCAGAATTCAGTTTTCAAAGGTCAACAACCTCAATTCTTTTGCGAATGTGAGTCGACCACATTGAAAGGAGATACCTTTAATTGTGGTCGACTCACAGTCAAGCATTTTCAGGGGTACCTTTAGTTCTATGGTTTCTCAGACTATACAGATATGTTCATATATTTGATGCATAGGACTTTTATATGGCTGGCTCTTTAACTATTAGTATATTGTTCATCTTAGGGTGGAAACAA
>PQWD01006671.1:0-39518 GCA_019425675.1 Leucinodes orbonalis
ATGTGATTGAAGTTTCCGCCCATATCAGGAAAGCCCTTCTCAGTCAAGAGCGGGTTTTCGTGAATTGGTCATCTTGTCCTGTGAGAGACTTTACCTTAGTTACGCGATGTTACAAATGTCAGCAGTATGGCCATGCGGCCAAGACATGTCGGGAGGCGGCCTATGTCTGCGGTCACTGTGGTGAGCAGGGGACTCAATAAAAGAGTGTGAAAAAAAGGCTGAGGAGCCGAAATGTGCTACTTGCTTGCGCTTCAAAAAGCCTTTTAAACACATGACAGGCTCACTTGATTGCCCAGCAAAAATATTGGCAGAGAAAAGGTACATTAATACTATTGATTATGAGGGCGCCTAAGAGCGCCTTACATAAAATAATTTATTGGCCTTATTGTTTAGTTTTTACGTGTATTTACATAATGGTTAGTTATTTATATAATGAATTAGATGATATCTCTGTATCCGAAACGAAATTTTGTGAGGTTGAAAACTGCAAACAATATTTACGTCATATATTAATCCACTAACATATTAACCCAAAACATACGCAGCGTTTTTAGAAATTTTGATGATTTTAACACATTTCAACATAGGCTTGGCACGGAATGTGATATTATTGTTTTGACGGAGTGCTGGTTGAGTAAACAATATAATCTCCCGCAAATTTCAGGGTACAATATGTACAAAAAACATAAGTTATAATCAAAACGATGGAGTGATAGTTTATGTTAAAAATGGATTCAAGGTATCAGTCGAAGAACCAAACATGAACGATTGTAATAGGTTGTTGATTAAAATTGGTACAGATTTTGCCATCTTAGCAATATATAGACCACCCTCCTTTAGGAATACAAGTGGCTTTATCAAATCTTTAGACAATACATTGCAAACCTTAAGGCAATTCAAAAATATTATAGTAGTTGGTGATATTAATATAAATATTCTTCCCGAAAATATGGATCCGGCGGCACAGGATTACCTTAACCTTTGCACTTTTCATGGATTACTCGCTGCTCATACACTTCCTACTCATCAAAGTGGGTCATCTTTGGACCATATTATGCTTAAATCAAATTTCCCTCACAAACTCTTATAATTAATTCCTCGATAACTGATCATAATCCGATTTTATTTATTCTTAATTGTAAATTACCTACAATCAATAAAACACGCTTGATTCCTAAACTAAACATATGTAAACTCGAAAAAGACTTGCGTAATATCGATTTTAACCCAGTTTACAATTCCGCTGACCCACTTTTGCATGTCATACCTAATAGAAAATGTCCAACAGTCAATTAATATAAACACAACTAATTGTCGATTAAGTAACAAATTGTATAATATAAAACCGTGGATCACTCCAGGGCTTATTCGATGCATGAGACATAGGGACAAATTGCATATGAAAGCCAAATCCAACCCAAATAATTTAACATTACAACTATCGTATAAAAGGTACCGTAATTTTTGTAATAATATATTAAGAAAAGTAAAACAGAACTATGATAAATTGACTCTACAAAAGGCTGGCAGTAATAAAAAAGAATTATGGAAACATATTAAAAATTTAACATACACAATAAGCGAAATGAGCCATCGTTGGGGTTGCTAAACACGAACTCATCAAATACCATTCGCATGTCCATTAACAATACTAACTCCTTTTTGTAAATAATGGTAAACGACTCGCTGACAAAATACAGTCCCAATCACATAATTACCAACTGCAAAACAAACCATTTACGTTTACCCCCTTAAAATCTTTCGGTTTATTGGATACTGATGAACTTGAAGTAGAAACCATCATCAATAATCTAAAATATGACTGTGCTGTGGGTTGGGATGGTATTTCAAATAAATACTGAAACAATTCAAAAAAGTATTCGTACCTCCACTTACTACAATTTCAAAAATGCCTAAATAATGGGATTTTTCCTAAGTGTCTCAAAAAATCCGTGGTCATCCCTATGCACAAATCAGGTAGCAAAGAACTAGTTGAGAAATAGACCCATCTCATTGTTGTCATCTATATCCAAAATATTAGAAAAAATTATAAATAGCAGGTTAGTTGAATATTTAGAAAATAGTTCAATTTTATCCGACAAACAATTCGGATTTAGGCCCAAAAAGTCAACTAGCGATGCGGTGAAAACGGTAACTAACTTTTTAGCTAAAGAACTGGACCATGGTAAACATACTATCGGGATCTTCCTTGACCTGGCGAAGGCTTTTGACACGGTCTCAACTCCGCTGCTATTGCGCAAGCTAGAAAATTGGGGTATTAGAGGCACCCAATTGAGCATTTTTAGAAGCTATCTTCAGGACCGAAGCCAATGCGTAAGGATTGGAAGCCTAAATAGTGACGAGTTATGAATACATCCTACGGTTTGCCACAGGGAAGTGTCCTTTCTCCGACCCTATTTCTGATTTATATTAATGATTTATGTAATTTAAACTTAGACCAGGGCACGGTTATATCGTATGCTGATGACACTGCCCTACTTTTTTCAGCTGATTCAGAACAAGAGGTATTTGCACTTGCGCAACACGGTTTTAATGCTGTTAATAACTGGCTACGTGAAAATTTACTAACACTTAACGCTGAAAAGACATGTTATGTTAAGTTTGCGATGCGTAAACCCACGATATCTCCGACCCACATTACAGGCTCATTATTGCAAAGCCCCCTTAGCTGACACCTGCATGTGTCCTAGTATAAAAAATAACACAGTTAAATATCTCGGAGTAATATTAGATGATACACTTTCCTTTAAGCACATATAGCAGCTCTAAATAACAGGCTTCGTAAACTAATATTCGTATTCAAAAAGTTACGATACGTAGCGGACCCTAATACCATCCGGCAGATATATATGGCTTTGTGTCAATCCCTAACATCTTATTGTATCACTTCATGGGAGGAGTGGGGAAAACTCTGCTTCTATCAATTGAAAGAGCTCAAAGAGTAATCCTCAAAGTATCAACTTTTCGGCCTTACCTTTATCCTACTAACCAGCTTTACGAGTCATGTAAGGTACTAACTGTTCGACAATATTCATAAGCAGCACTACTTGCCCAACACTCAGAGCTTATTTACAATAGGGAACTAACAACTAAACGACGGAAAGATATTGTTTGCCCTCAGAATTTTAAACAAACATCCCTATATACGTAAATTTTACACTTTTTTAGGCCCTTTTTTATACAATAGACTGAATGCAGTAATTAGCATATATTCCCAAAATTATCACACTTGTAAAAAGAATCTGAAGCGCATCCTCCAATCAATGTCCTATGAGGATACAGAAATTATTACTAATAGATAAGTAAACTGTGTTTTAATATAAGTTGTATTTTTGTTGTTTTGCGTGCTTAATTTGTATAGAATTTTACTCTTTACATGTTTTGGTATTTAATTGTGTGGGTATGATAAAACCATGAAAATGTAGGTAACTATTAACTATTTGGTATGAATTGAGAGTTATGAAATTGTTATTTTACCATGTAAGTGATTATTGTAATTTAGCACATAAGTCGCCTGAAAAAGGTTTACCTAGTTCAGGCAAATGTGAATTATGTCGACCTATTTTAAATTTGAGCTTGTCATGTACATTTATTGGTTTTAAATGAAATAAATAATATTTTGATTTTTGATTTGATTTAATATTTTGATTTGATTTGAAAACATGTGATGCATTGTTTGAAAATCATCAAAAAATGTGTATCACAGAAAATTATACCATAAATTCAACTAGACAGTACATAACACCAATTTTATTTACAAACTAGCTGTACCCCGCGGTATATAAGATACACCGCAGTAAAAGTGCGGGCCGCGTTGTGCAACATTGGTTTATTTTGACCACCCATCTGGTGTAATGGTTGAGACGTATAACACCAAGGGTTCCGGGATCGATCCCCAAGCAGTATGCACAAACATTTGTGTCTATTTATATTGGTCTGGGTGATTTGTATGTATCATATAAAAATAATGTGGTAGCTTCATTTGACATTCATAAGTGTTCTGTAAGGACCTAAACTGAATAAACACTTTTCATTTACATTTTATATTGTGTGTTTGTTGTGGTGTTTTCTATGTATAATATATGTATTTACAAAAAAATATATATAAAAGTATGTTTATCCGTTGTTTAGTACCAATAATACAGGCTTCACGCTTAACTTGGGGCTAGATGGCGCTGTGTGAACGTAAATAAAAATCCATATATATATATAAGCATGTTTATCCATTGTTTAGTATCCACATTACAGACGTATGCTTAGGTTATGGCTAGATAGCGGTGTGTGAATGTTAGTGGATATTTATTATTTTCTTTAAGTTAAAGTTTTACATAAAAGTAGCGTATATTATTCTTAATTGTATAAGCAAAAAAAGTCCTTTCAAAACGGTTCAGCCGTTTCAGTGATTACCCGGAACAAACGGAAAGACAAAAATTTTAAAAATGTTGTTTTGGAGTATGTACCGTATACATATTCATATGCAAACAAATGGTTTCACTCCAATTTAATTTATATGTTTAGATTTATTTCATCATAATTAGCCTATAACGTCACACTGCAGGGCACAGGCCTTCCCGCACAGGAGAGCTATGAGGAGATCTTCCCATAACTTATATTAATTTATCAGATTCCGATTTTTATCTATTTCAATTTTATTATTATAACTTTATTTATTCAAAAGTATTGTTTCAATTCACCATCACGGTAGAAGCACTCTTCCAGCAAAAACATCTTAAGCTTACAGACTTCACTTTTGAGTTAAAATGGAAGTTCGTGAAATAATTTGTTAAATTAGTTACTTATTTATAATTGTATTAACAAATAATTTGTACACCATCTGGTATGACATGTCGGAACTGATTTTATGTACAGTTGCCATCAAATATATATTAGCAGACAAGGTGACCAAATACATATAAATAGTTTAAAATATCAATAAGTTCTTTACAGTAAAAGTTACCATTAACATAATAACCAATAGTTTCATTAATATTTGGGCAAATGCTGTATACTATAGGTTTAGTACCCTAATGTTAACACATGTTTAGACAAATAAATTATCTTTAAAAAGGAGAATTTGGGCCGTGTTTGGTAATATTAAATTTGGTAAAAATGACAATTAAGTCTTTTCTTCTAGTATTCTCTCGTATCAATCTTTCCCAATCAGTTTCATACCTGTTGCGTTGGTCCGGAGGTCTATTGTAGGGCGACCTACGCCGTGGGTCCGGCGAGCGGCGTCGGGGATCTGGCGACCTGCGCCGCTGATCTGGCGACCTGCGCCGCTGATCCGGCGACCTGCGCCGCTGATCCGGCGACCTGCGCCGCTGATCCGGCGACCTACGTCGGGGGTCTGGCGACCTGCGGTGAGGATCTGGCGACCTGCGGCGAGGATCTGGGGAACGGCGACGCTCCGGCGACTTGCAGTTCGTCTTGGCGGCCTCATCATCTGGCAGAGGAAGACACAAGCGCCGGTATACCTCGGCGATCTGTACACGCAATTCATCTTCGTGCAACTCCTTCATACGGACAGTCCAGTACTGTATCCATTCAGGTTTGAAATCGTGTTTGGATGCGTCTTTACCTTCTGTAATTGATAAATTTTAAAAGATAATTTAAATTAACTAAGTGGAATTATATCAAAAAAATTACATATAGGTATTTATTTTCTCGGGAATTAAGAATTTACCTGCTTGTATTTCCTTGTAACGTCGGTTCCAGAACTTCTTCCACTCCTCGGGATAGAGTGGGTGCTTTTCAGGGTTCTTCTCATGGTATGCGAGCAACTTCTTGGCGGCTGCCTCTGCCGCCGAACAGGATTCGATTAACAACTTTTGCTTGTACGCGCCGTTGCCTACTTTCTGCAAATGAGATATTGAATCATAAGATTAACTGAGAAAATATATGCAAACGTAATGATTACCTTTGCAGGCTTGATTGGCACTGAATTTAATGATAAAAACTATGTTATTTTTCTCACTTAAAAGGACACTTTATAATATGAACAGAGAAGTAAACAATCTCAAATTATTAAAAGGGTATAATTTTATGCCAACATTCATACGACTTTTTTTATTACGCACAAATCGAATTTTAAATACAAGTAGGTACCTTTTCCTGTCCCTTTTCATCAAATCTGTTTTTATTGGTGAAGCGATGCTGCAAGTTGTCTTGGTTCCGACCTCGGTACGGGGCGTACCGGTTATTAAACCTTAAAAATGTATTGTTTTATAATAATGTCTAAATGAACATATTTTTTAATGTAAGATCAATAAATATATTTAACGTTGCCTGAGAATATATGAATTTCATACAAAAGCAATAAAAAAATGATTTAAAGTAATGATATGCGATCAAAAAAGTGTACGTACGAGCGTTCTTCGATTCCACTATCGCTGGGCGTTTTTATCCGCTAAGTCGGAGAGCGGTCCCGTAACGGTTCTTGCGACACCAGCCGGCTTCTAAAAACATTGTACATTGATGAAAACTTTCATAGACCATATTTTTCATGTCATTAAGTGAACAAAGCGGTCATTTCGCCTATCTGGTGTTAAGGCGAGGCGTATCGCCTGACCATGACAGATGCAGTGTTAGAAGGGAAATTAATGTAATCATTATATTTCGTCAACCCGGCCTTGCAAGACGCCAGATTTTAGGAAGGTATCTTATACCCGGTAATTTTACTCGCTACGATTCTCTTAACCCGATACACAGAAGTGCAAAACACTTCTACTTTACGGAACGAGAAAATCTGGCACTGCGGTGGTACCTTCCTAGACGACTCAGTACTAAGTCTACCACCTAGTGTTTAAGTTTTACAATGCGTTAAAAAAATTAGCGTGACATCTGCGCTTCCACTTGCCGATGAAGCTGTAAATCCATATCAGCGAATTAGCATAGTCAAGATAAATAAACATGAACAGAACTGAACTAGCGGGGCCCGACAATCCTTTTCGTATATTTAAAAACACTGCAAAACACTCTTTGGTTCAAGAATAAATCAGATGTAAAGGAATAAAAAAGCATTATGCATTTGGCCACGCACGCATTGTAAACATCCGTAAATTTGTCTCCGTATTAAAATTTTAGTAATTTCCAGGTTAAAAAAGTTGCAATTAGTATCAAGTTTATAATATTTAAGCCTGATGATCCTGAAGCAGGATTTCTGTTGGATTGTGAAAACTGTTTTCAAAATCCCATATACTGAGCTACAAGCAAATATATTTTGAAAATATCTGTCGCGTTACGCAATGACCTACGACAACCGCGGTTCCTAGCATCTGTGATCCACCTGTCGCTGGCACGGCGCTGCCGTTACACCGAAACTACTCTTTACCTCGCGAGATGTCTGGCATAGCGAATGCGCGGTGTGCCGCTGTATTAAGGAAGATGCGCATTTTATGAGGTGGCGCAAAATGTTTCCAATTTTTTATTATTTTGTGGAATTCACGTCAGACACCTTGGAACATACAATGAATTTAAAAGTCATGGATATGTTGAATGCAGAGCAAGATACTAAACAGGAAATTCCCCACACACCATTCCAGAGATAGCAGCATTAATGACGTAAATATTGTCCAGGTATCTTTCAATGTATTCGAATGAAGCCCGGTTATAAATCAGCTCGATAAAGCGCCTGTGCAAATATCCGCAAAGAGCGCGCTCAATTCCAAATAAATAGCTCATTGAGTGAAAAGTACACGAATCAAAATGATTCTAAATCGCTTGCACAAAAATGTCCTCTATCTTGACAGAACAAATTAAAATATTTATTCAAACGGAGTGTTGAGAACAATTCTCAAAATTTGACTTAAAAATTGACAAATTAGAAGAACGTATTCACCAAATTTGATAGTAAATCTATTAGCATGTATAACCTCATGGTCAACGAAGATAAATACTGGAAAACAAGAAAAGGAAAAGCTAAGTCCAACCAAAATTCAACCCCTTGCAGACGAAACAAGAACAGTATGACACCTTTCGTTCGTAATGACAGATACGCCTCCCTCTCTTTTACCGGTCCCTAGCTACAGTCGTCCCATAATACTAAATTATAATATTAGTATTAAAGATGCTCGTGCATCAAGAAGAGTGACGGAAGTAAAACGAAGAGTGCGTCATCTTTGCCATCGTTCTCGCGGCCACTTTTTACAGCTCCAGCACTACTTCACTGCTAGCTTCCGAGCGATGGAGTATTTACACCTTACTATTTACAGAGGCACGTAGGATACCACTTCATCTTCTCTCTATTTGTGCTTGAGATGATTGCACATAGAGAGTGAAATCAGAGACGAACTCTTCATTTAATGGTGTTCCATCAAGGCTCTGATATTTTATGTCCCCGACAACGGCGAAATAATAGTGTAAACCCAGGGCCAGACTTTCGTGCCAAAGATGAAAAGTGCAGAAATTCGTTTATTCTACCAGATAAGGGTTTGCGTCTAAACTGTATAAGAATAAATGTTGACTCATGTGTAATTTGATGTCATAGCTTTGACTGAATTGGTTTGACCAGGGTCTGTTTCTGACGGGGAATGTCTACACCAGGAATATATAGTTCGAGAAAGACCGCCAAAAGAATGGTTGGGTGCGTGCTTTTCTGTACGAAGTGTTTACCCTCCACCAATTAAACAATTTGACGTCTTCACGTCTGGAACTAGTATTTTCCACATCGGTCGGAAAAAACATCAATAAGTTTTTATGTGTGTATTTATCTGCCTCTCAAAAAAGATGAGCCAATACTTAAGTTTTGACATGTGTTTGAAAAATGCAATAATGATGTCTCTACACTAAATGGTTATACTAGGTGATTTTAAATTAATCTTGGAGTGAAAGTGTAAAAGCTAATTTTAACCTGTTCCTTTGACTATTCTGTCTACAGCAATATATACTGTATGTAACAACCTTGGGGTTTAATCTTGTTTGAACGACTTCAATCTGAACAAATTCACACTGTGTCAGCTGGAAATGAGCTTTGTACCTTATAGATGGGTACCACCCCAACTGGAGTTACATTAAAATCTACAAAGGTAGCCACCGTTCACCGTACCCTGCTACTCACTACGAAACACAAATACTAGGTCCAAATTACATTGGCAAGGAACCTTCAGAGTCTATTACCAGCCAATTAGTTTAATTGATGTCGATTTTTTTGCTGTGACATTAATATCCAATTTAAATATTTCATGTGAGCAACTACGGATTATTAGTCAACACGTCAGTTAACGCGCTCCTAAGACGAGTCCGTAAGTACGTACCCTAAGGTTTAATGCTATATTATATATACTAATAAGTATTTCATTTAAAGCTACAAACCGAAGGGAAAGCTTTACAACAAGAATTAATAATTTATACAGATGCAGTAAAACTTTAATTGATTCGATTAAAAAGCATATACAATTGAACAGAACAAAAATTAGATTTGACGATCCAGGCTCGATTCTAGGGAAACATCAAAGATAGGAAACATGAGAACAGCATAGGAATGTGTCCGGTAGTGATGCGAGTTGTTGAACAGAGGCACGGATGCATTTGCATATTTCATGTTCTTTACGAAGGTGAGCCCTTCGAGACCCTAAAGCTTTCCGGCTCTAGTGATCAGTAATCATGCAACTTGCATTCTGTGATGCACGAGGCTCTAATTTTATAGAAGCAGTTTAGCGACTTAAAACTCGATCGGCGGTGGTCCAGATGGATCCTTGTTCTTAGCAAGATTGCATATTCAGGCTTTATGAAAACACTCCTTGTACCTTTACTTCCCTGTCATTGCTCGCACCTGACTTGTGGAAAATCTCTGGATTCACTCCTGGCCTAAGCTACATTGTGTAATGATGTCTCATTCATTAGACCGATGCAGTTATTGCCTTGCTAAGCTGTTTCTGAATATAGTACTGCCATTCTAAATAAATAAAACAACTGTCAACCTGTTCCATGTAACCAGCATGGTTTCGCATGCACGCTCTACTTCAACCAATCTCATAGCCATTAGCTTACCTCTATGCGGGTGGACGATGTAGCAAGTAGATTAGCTTACTCGATCAGAAGGCGATTCGATCTGGTTGACAATACTCTTATTACGCAAGTGGTGGAGATAGGCCTTGCTCCACAACTCGTAAAGTTTTTTTTCAAATTATCTGCGTGATACGCGGCAGTTGTTAGATGGGTAATTTTATATCTAAAGACTATTATACACTAATTGGCGTGAGTCAAGCAGTACGCTCGGGCCTTACTATTCTTTGATTTATTAACGACCTTCCTGAAACATATTATATTCTAAGTGCCTGTGTTTTGCGACACTTAAGCTCAGTCTGGCTGGGATACCTCGGATTGTGAATCTCTACAAAGCATATTGACGCAATATGATTTGGTGAGTGAGCTAAATCAATCTCCGTTTATAACAACAAATGTTAAAAACTATCCACATTTTCACGAAACGACATCCCTTAAGTTATTATTATTTATCTGACGCTCCTTAACAAGGTAAGTAAATACGTGACTTGTGTAATATATAGACACTAAATTGACTTCATGATCATATGATAGTTATATGTTTTAAAAAGCCAGCCAAAATGCTTGTTTTGTAATACGAACTTGCATCCAGTTAATAAGTAGAGGTTGTATAGTTCTTATATCTTATGTTGAAGCAAACTCATTATGGTGCATTGTCTGGACCTTAGAACATAATATATAATAATGATTTGAAGAAGTCTAGCGGTAAATTGCACTTGGTTAATACAAGAGGAATAGGTTATACCCATACTTTACCTCCTTATTTGTACGGAATGTAGTATCTACACTCTTAAATCCGGAGAACAATGCAAATAATTATTTGTGTACATATCTATAATACGCAATAAATAGATAGCCAATGATATTAGTAAGTGGAACTCTAGTTCCTCAACGAAGTTGATAGGAGGTCTGTGCACCGCAAGGATGCCGCGCCTGCACGGCGCCACAGACGCGCACAAGTACGCTGCTCACGGCTACATTCGCCTCTATGCTTATTGGCGATATTGCTGGCTCAACACTTTGAAATGATTGTTTGCTGACAGCTTCCCAATTTGTAGAATTCCTTGTTTATATAAATAATGTGTAAATATTATAATATTCCATGTTGACATCCTTAATTATTATTTTTTTCAATTATTCATTTTATTGACATGTTTAAAAACATAACTAACTTTTTAATAATTTTGACGTAATTTAATGTATTGTTGCTATTAGTACATTATTATATTGATCCTTACTTGGCAAATTTTATTGTTCCGCAATGTTTTCTTTGTTCATCTTCTATGTATGCCATAGACGTTTGGAAACTGTAGGTTTGGATTTATAAATAAATAAATAAATTATTTAGCTCTTTTTAAAAAATAAAATATTAGCATAAAATGTTCTAACGTATAATATTGAACTACCATGTTTTTAGCTGCCAGCAACACGGCGAGTACGTCTCTTTTATAAGACCTGGACCAATAAAAACTTTGAAAACAAATGGACTTTCGTTCGGAATTAAATATATCTCTTCGCAAAAACATCCTATATTCTTACCTTTAGGGGTATTTATACATTAATAAAGTTATATTAAAATTAAATTAATTAATTCACTTGTAAAAATACTTTTTCCTTGACAAAGGCATATTTTACCTTGGTGAATTTGTAAATGGCTTTTTCTTAAAAATCACTAAAATCCGTTTCAAAACCACTTTCAATAATCATTCGTATATTTGTGTTTAATATAAAAAAAAATGTTTCATTACTCACAACTGGCAAAGGCTATTGTTGTGCACCATAACAGTATGGTACCATTAAATATAAATCTCATAAAATTATTTTTGTATCAAGAAAATGTAAATTTAAATATATATTTTACCTACCTAGATGCATTGTATTAAGCTTAAAAAGTATGCAATATCATTCTCCGGACAGAATATAAAATCATTCTGTATACATATGACAAATAATGTTTTTAAATGTGTTCCATCTGTTATTCGGGTAATCTTGAAATATGGTGACAGATTGCTATTTATTTTAAACACGACAAAATTAGATGTAGCTGTTGGGACGTCGACACCATGGGTTAGGGTTTCGATCCTAGAGCAGTACACACATTTGTGTGCATAAGCATGTCTGTTTGTAATGGTCGTGTTATCTATGTGTAAAATGTAAAATGATAGAAAAATATATTTCAAATTAGGAGTTTTTAAAAAAATTACCTGTCAATCTTGTTATCCTCGGGATCTGAAATAAGAAAATGAAATAAATTTTTATTATATAATTAATTTTTTTTAAACCCACCACTTACACATGTTTTCGGATTTTCCAAATTACATGTACGTTATCCGAGGCTCTTTCGGTGAAGCATAATATGTGAGAAACCTGCGCACGCCAGCGAAGAGATTAAAAGATTGTGTGTGAAGTCGGCCAGTCGCACTGGGCCCGCGTGAACAACTAAGGCCTAAACACTCTTACGGATAGGCCTCGTGCCCTTCGGTGGGGACGTTCAATGAGTTGATGATGATGAAAATTGAATTTTTTAGTCTGTGTGATGACATCTTTGTTTATTGGTACTCACTTCTCCGAAGCATTCAAAGGCGATTATACTTCTTCAAAACGATGTCACGCTATCGCACAAAATGCTTGTTTCTTGATATCCAATGGTGAATACGTTCTCTGCAAACAAGCATGTTATTTAATTATAAGTAGGATATTTTTATTTATTATTATTGTATTTTTACCAAAAACAAAACTGCGTTCTTGTAGGATAAAAAGTATATTACTGTAAATAATGTGTATGCGTAGTTTTTTAATAACCTATTTAACCCTTAACCACCTACAAACGGACTCCGATACCGCAACGTATTTTTAATTATTTTTTTTTATCTGTGTGTATCGTACGACAGTGCACGCCTATATACCTTTTCTGCGTATCCATCAGCATCACGCTGATTTGGTGATGTTCCCGTTGGTAGGAAGTAAAAATTAATGTCCAGCTCGTGTCGAACCTGAGGTGTTACTCATTTTTTTTCACCCACACGGTTTAGTGATACAGGGGTAAAAAGGGCCAAATTAAGGAAAAAATATTGCCACTAGAGTTTTCAAGCAATGAGATTATGCCAGACGTTGACTTGTATACTGAACTAGAATAATGTAAGGTTGAAAACTAATTCGTATCTGAGATCGAAGGTGATGCTGATGAAATTACAGTGTACCACAATTTCTTAGCCCCAACCAAAAGGTACAGTCTCGACCACGATTTACACCAAGGGTCTGCAATAAAACAGATTCTACAGACGAAAATATTCTGCTGTCTCGCATAATATTACATAAGTATGTATATTTTTTAGTTCTCCAGGATCAGAATCTTCAAGGTAATATTTCATTAAACTACCAATTTTAAAAAATTATATGATATTTGGAGATTTCATTGTACGGTATTTTATAGTCTTAAATAAAATCTTGACTATAAAAAAGTATTTCACTCATCTCAATCCATTGCTTATCTAATGCTATAGAAACCAAATTCGGGCGGTTATTCAAAGGCGATCTCTAGGACCGCACGTAGGTAGTTAAGTTACTACAATAGGAAGTCAAGGGTTAATAGCTATCTACTGACTAACGCTTCTGGCTCGGTAAAAACCTAGATTTGTTAAAAATATATACCGCACACACATGTTAACACATTTTTCCGGATAACTTTAAGTTTGGTACACATTTAATACTGATTAATAAAATATTATTTTCATATAGCTCTCCTACTATTTTGTGGTCGTCTTGGCAATAATGCACATTAAATGTTTTTGGTGGGTTCACAAGTTATGAATTATTTTACCAAGTTGTTTAAATTGTAATAAAATGACGTCAAGGTAGACAAAAAATGGCCAAGATTAGAGATATTAATAACTCAACAAAAAAAAACTTAAATGTGGGATAACACGAATGGGCCGGCTCGGCCAAAGTGATACAACAAAAAACCGGCATGAAAATTCGCGCGGACTGGTAATTTCCGATCTGTAAGGTGCAGGTTCAAATCTCGCCACGTACCAATGACATTTTGAACTATATGTACGTTTATCCCACGCTCTTACGGTAAAGAAAAACATCGTGAGGAAACTTGCACCTACGAAGAAATTCAAAGGTCTGGGTAAAATTCGACCCAAACGCACTGGGCCCGCGTGGACTGCTAAGGCCTATACCTGTATTAGGGTAGATAGCTAATGATGATTGCATTTTTAACTTTAAACATAAATTAAAATATAACTCAAACCACGACAACTGTTTGATGTAAAAAATGTATGTAGAACTGACATATCCCTGTCGAATTCCTCCTTATCAATGTGAACGGGTTTGAGACGGCCATATTTGTCCTCGATGCGCTGCGTGAGCCGGTTGATGACGACGTTGACGCCCTCGCGGTACGTGGAGGAACCACGGTACGGAGATAGCAGCGCGATCGCCTTGGGGAAGTACCGACCTGCATGGCATTCAAATTAATGTATTTACAATTTTAAACCTGTTAACCGTTTTTGTAAGCGTCGGTGGCTCAATGGTGCGGAATGTTGCCCTCCTAACGGGAGGGCTGAGGTTCAAATCCTGCCACGTACCAATGTACGTACCAATGTGATGTACGTTATCCGACGCTCTTACGGTGAAGGAAAACATCGTGAGGAAACCTGAACACGTGTAAAGACTAAAACCTAATCACCCTATACGGGTAGGCTCGTGCTCATCGGTGGGGACGTTTAATGAGCTGATGATGATGAACCTATTAGCCGCCGAGATTTCGGACACAATTGAAAATCTATTGTGTGTAGTATGTATGCAACTGCGGCGGTTAATAGATTAATCACATGATATAATAGATCTAGCTGTTGCCCGCGTTATTACCCGATATAATATTATATTCTCCCGCAGGAAAACATAACCTATAAGCGCGCAGATCACACGATGAGCGTCCGCCGCGCGGGATAACATTGCTTTATTTTTCTAAAATAAAAAGTACTTTCGAAATAAAAGTAGTCTATGTTTTTCCGTATTACATCCAGATATGTAAAAGAAACCATATACAAAGTACCTAAATAGATACAGGATAGTTTAAAAAATAGTATTTTAGATACAGATACAAATACTTTTCGAAAAAGGTATCTGAAATACTAAATTTAATGATACTTTCCGAAAATACTTTTGTAAGAAAACAACATTTAATATAATTTAAATTTGTTCGGGAAATAAACTTTCGGATAGATCGTGTCTACAACAGCAAGGACCAGACAAATGTGACAAGTCAAAAAAATTAAAGATTGAGCTGTAACTAACTGAAGAAATAAAAATAAATGTGAGAGGTGGTATGTTTTTCTGCCAGTAATAGATGTTTTTCTTTTTTCATTATTGCTGATCTTGGTTTTAATGGTGTCATTCTATTTTCGCCATCAAAAATATGAGGCACTTTATATCAGCATTTTTAGGGTTGCGTAGCCAAATGGCGGAAAAATAGAACCCTTAGTCAAGTCTGTGTCTATATGTGTATTTTTTTTGAAAATTACTTACCAGATAGTTGTATCTGTGCCAGAAGCTGGTCAAGTGGTTGATGATGGTGCGCGGGTGGCCCTGCTTCTTGCACAGGGTGCACATGTACGATGGCTCGTAGTGCTCTTTCTCGGGGGGGTGCTCCACCAGGAACTCGAGCCCGATCAGAGGAGTCCTTGCAAACAAATAAAAAACATAAAAAAATTAGGGTGGTAGACTCGATACTGAGTCGTCTAGGTAGGTCTACCACCGCAGTGCCAGATATCGTACCGTGAAACAGGGGCATTATGCACTTTTGTGTTTTGAGATGAGGGCACTGTAACTAGTAAAATGACTGGGTATAAGAGACCTAACATCTGTCGTCTCGAGTGTCGGGCGCAGTGCGGCATTGATGGAGGATAATAACTGCCTATCAGTTGTTGGTCACCTTCAATGCCGCTCGGTCGTGGTTAGGCGTATCACTTACCATCAGGTGAGAGTCCTGACACTTATAAAATTATATGTATATACATAACTCACCATCGTCATGACTCGTGACTCGTTACATGTTTTACATGCGGGTAGTTTACAATAAAAGTGCACAGTACAAAAACATCGGAGTAGATTAAAATAATTACTACGGGTTAATTCCTGAAGTAGGAAAACCTGTATCTCGGGTTAACCCTCCTCCCCTTACAGTGTTCTGTGATAGTATCTAAGTGTGGAACTTATACGATTTTAATTATTTCAAATATAAACTTTTAATAGGTCAGCACGTTGAATCTAGGCCTCAAATCTTCTTATTTACTTGACATTACACAATCCAACTGTATTTTGGTATTCTGGTACAATTTTAATGTTAATGGTTGGAAAAAATAATAAATACATGGTAGGAATGAATTGTCTAATAGTGGTTACCATTTCAAAAAAAAGTGCAAAATTTTAGGTACTATGAGACACAATAACGATCCTATTAGCTCATTTTTAAATTTGTGTTTTATACAAAATTATATAGTTTCTAACCAAAACAATAAAATTATAATATAAACAATCCGATTCCAAATAATAAAGAGCCTCTCCCACGTAACGCTTTATGAAACCCATGACAACTTAAGAAAAAAAATAGACTTCCGCGTAAAACATAAAGGAAAAGTGTTGCCAATTAGGAAGCTAGTTTTTGTATTTAAAAAGTGCCGTTACGCTTTAGATACTCAAATACCCACTCCCGGTCTCGTAACGAACCATTTTGTTTCGACAAAGTAGATGGCATTTTTCGGGTTATAACGTGTAATTATAACTAAGAAAATATACATACTTGACGGCATCCAACGATTCCTGGATATGGCACCTAACTTGCCTATATTTATCGAACTTCTCATCCACGTTGTGTACATTCACTTCTTCTGGAATCTTTTGGGGGCATTTGGTGTCTCTATAAAAAAAAAAGAAATGATCATAAATATGAATTTTATTTCAAAATTGCAAAGCGATTTTAAATTTCCTTACCTTCATATTTGTCTTTCTCCTTGACAACTTTATCGCTTACGGCGGAAGGGATCTTTTCAAAAATGCTTTGCGGCCACACTGTTCTCATCGCTAGCTTCGTCTTGTGCTTCTTCCCCGATATATGCGTCTGAATTGAATGAAACACTTAAATAATATTCAAGTTTAAATTTTATAAGAAAATGTTTTCACAAAAAACTAAAAGAAAAGAGACCTAACATCTGTTGTCTCGGGTGACGAGCGCAGTGCGGTATTGTTGGAGGATATTAACTGTCTATTAGTTCAATAAAGTCATGGTCAGGCGTATCACTTGCCATCAGGTAGGCGTTCAGACTGTCCTGTACACTTATATCATAAAAAAGAGTGTCTGAGGAAAACCGTACCTGCAGAATGCTCTCGCCGCTGCAGACGGCTGCACAAGGAAAGCACATGTATGTCCACTTGCCGGATACGTCCCGCCCACGTCTTTCCACCATGCACCTACGGCCCACATTCTCAACTTCGATCTTCAAACTGTTCAAGTGCTCTTGAAACTCTTGCTCTGCCTGTACAAAAAAAAATAAAACAATCAGTATTAAATTAAAATTTCATTTTCACAATCGTCTCACGATGCAGTATCTGTAAAACTTTTCACCAACCATACAATTGTGGGGTAAGCTAAAGTAAATAAAACAGACACGAAATGTATTATTTTATTTGTTTATTTTTATTAAAACTTTGTGTTGTATGTTCTTACTTACCAGTGATTGAAGGCGCGATATAAAGAACCGTTAGTTAACAAACACATTTAATCCCGAAATGCCTTAGCTACGGTCGCATGCAATGACACTTAGTGCGAAATGTACATCGATCGAAACGAATTGTGGACAAACAGTCACACCCGTTGCATAGATAAATTACGTTTCTCAATAAACCATTATTAAAGTAACCATATAATATGACGTACATTATAAGAACAGAATGTAGTGCCCTTATATGTGATTCACAATCATAAAATGATTGCAATACCTACGGCAAAATTACCAAGAATAATTTCATAATATGTAATATATAAAAACTTCACTCTGTCTTACGCGATTTTTTTACCCTTAGCTAATTTTATCAATCAGAAAGTTCATTTTAATAAGTCATCAATCAAGCAAATACCAGGAGGGCTGTCCTCTACCAGTGATCCCAAAACCAAGCTTCAGTCGCTAGATTGTCACGTGCCAAGGGCAAGATTTTGAAAGATTCAGTAAATCTACTGCCTGTGTCATGACCAGAGTTATAAAAATATAACTGTCATGGCTGATGAACAGGAGATATTGAAGGACCTGCGCAGGCGTCGACACATTTAAGGGGTATAGATCAACCTGGCACGCTGGAACAATGCGAATTAAATGGATGCCAAGGTATCGTTCATTGCGCGGTAGGCACATGAATTGAGATTAACCCGTGAGATGAACACACTGACACTCAATATCACCAATGTGACATACACGATTTCCATTTTTTTTGTTTTATCATGTCATAGATAACTACTGAAAACTGGTCTCCCCTTTTTGTCACCCAATATCTCGGTCACATTTTCCAGTTTCTATTAGCGACCTTCTGGCCGGTCCGTCAGCCCGAAGCGCGTGCGATGTGCTTGGCAAAAAAAAACTCCAAAACTAATCACGTCAATCAACTTGCAGCTGTTTTCATATATTATAGTATAATGATTTAAAACTCTGACCCATAAATCATGGGTGTTAAACGGATATTGTTTAACCCATAGAACGCCGGGAATCCACACAGACACAATAGAAAATCCATTGTGACTAGCGCCTTAAGGCGTCAAAGGGTTAAAAGTTAAATGTATATTGTTATAAGTATATACTAGCTTGTGCCTGTGTATTCGCTTGCGCTATATTCGGGGTCAGAGTTAACCCTTTCCCGATAACGTAATTAGAATATTATTTTACGCTGCTGTAAATGACATGATACGTCTTTCCATCGATTTTTAGCTTCCTACTCAGAAAACTGCAAAAAGTGCTTGAAATTCAAAAAAGGGATGCAAGATTTTCTGACAAAAAGGTAGCTGGCATATGAATTTTAAGCTTATAGTATATATTTACTCTGAGCTTTCTACGTTATAAAATTCAGATTGCCCCATAAACTTCCACCATTTAATTTAAGTAAGCGGGGTATTAGAATTAAACAAAAAGTGTCCTATGTCACTCTCCATCCCTTCAACTGTTTTCAGTTAAAAATTACATCCATACTTCTTTTCATTTTGCCGTGAATGACGGACATACAGACTCTATTACATTTATACTACCAAAAAAAGTAAAATTATTCAAATATTTTATTCATAGGGAGTAAGTGCCCTATAAATAAAGTCTTGTTGATGTCGCCATCATGTGGAAAGAGGGCCAAGAGGCTGGCCACGTTGCCGCGCAGAATAGTTGGGCTAATTCTCTGTCCGAGAAAAAGACCAGCCTCAATCTTAACTAACCGGACATGTGCGAGTTCAAAGAGTTAGCGGACGAAGGGGGTCCATTGTCTAAGTTGACAACAGTGGGTACGTAAATATCATAATATAACCTAATAAAAGTAAACTTCCTATAAAACATTTAAGTGATGAAAAAAAGCTAAAAAAAGTGTGAATATTTTGAGGGTTTATCAGTAACTTGTTCCAAAAGTTTCAAAAATCACGTCTTTCGTATCTCCTCCTTCATTATTTTTATTGTTTATAATTAGGTTAAATAATATCTTCATCATAATAATTAGCCTATAGCGTCTCACTGCAAGGTACGGGGCTTCCAACACATCAAGACTATTGGAGTTTAGGGCCGTAATCACCATGCGGGCTTAACGAATACCATTAGTGGGTGTTTACGACTACCTTCCTTAGATAGAAGCCGGGACGAATGACTAAACGTGCCCTCCGAACCAAGGACGGGAACCGGGATATTTTTTTTCGATAACCCAACCGACGACCAACCAATGAGATAGTTGTGCGATTGTCAACCAAACGCAATAGCTGCTAAGGCTTCCAGCCCTCATAAAATAATATTCAATAAAGTTGTTAATGTTTCAAAGCCTACCTGGTGCCATATATTGAGCAAAAAGGTAATCAATATACATTTTATTTTAATGATATCATTACATTAAAAAAAGAAAAAAATAGTTTTTAAGTACCTTATTAAATTTTAATTTTATATAAATGGATTTTGTTAACGATACTCGAGATAATATGTATCACTAGCTATGGCGGTTCTTGTGTACATCCTAGTGACAAACAGCAAAGGTAATATGTTCCGATTTTTACCCTTTGAGTACAGAATCCAAAACAATATGTTTAAATCAGAAGTTTCTACCTGGAGATCTGTTCTATAGATAAGGAACGGATTTGCTTTAGAATTTGTGTATATTTCTACACTTATATTATACAGACAAAAGATTTTTGTTTTTGTCTGTATGTTTGTAATTAATATCCATGATTACCTAAATTATAAGAACTCATGGACATGTTGATCTCCATGTCTGCACTATATTATATTTATATTTTATATTTTTGTAATTTTTATTTTTACTACTATCTTTATAAGAAATACAAATTCGATAATATTCAATGATTGCTGATTTGGTTCAATAATGATTTTCTTTATATGAATAATTTTGATTACAAATAATATAATCCTGAACAAACCAATTTTTTTTTAAAGAGTAACTACTGTGTTTCTTGCTTGATTATTCTCAGTAGATAACTACAGTCTGAACCAGTGGTAGCTTCATTTGACATTCATACACTCATGGTCCATATACTTTAGGTCCATGAGAAAGTGTTCTTTATGGACCTACATTAAATAAAAAGATTTTAATTTTAAATTTAACAGGCCATATTTCTTGCTAGAAAACCTTAGGGATCCTTATAGGAACTTAAGTAGCATAGTCCGAGGTGTATGAAAGTGGTAAAACATCTTTCGTCACATGCCGTGTGGATATGATTCATGATAGAACAAAGTATGTTGTAGACAATATTAAAGAATACATCAGTTTTATTATACATGACATCCTCAGTGGCTAAATTGGTAAGAGCTATCTTTTATTTTCATGCCATATTTTAAAATTGTATATATCATTACTTGAAATATAGATTATATGTAAAACACTTAAAGACTATTTAAAGTAGTTAATTCACTGCTAGATAATTGACCTTTGATAACCAATAGGTATTTAATTGTCTATCTGTGAGACCAGATGTGCAGCTAAAGTATTAACTTTAGCAACTATTCAGCAGTCTACTTAAAATCTTATTAACTGATTGATATCTACATAAATATTATTAACTATAATGTCCCATTATCATAGTCACTAGGTTTAACATTTAAAGATATAACTAATGAGTTTAGGCTATGAGCTAAACTATCATAATATCACAGATATTAAAATAAAAATATAGGGTTCAAGCTTCAAGGAAATAACTCATAAAAGAGTCAATGAGATCTTAACAATTAGAACGAGCAGGCACTTTACTACACTCTCCTTATTTTATTTTCATATAAAAAACCTTTATGGGTTAATGATTCCATGAAGTACATTTTTATGTTTTTTAGATCATTATCTTAATTTGTATAATTGTTTAATAAAGGCAATGCTGTATTAATAACTTCTTATTAAAACTTTAAATAGAAATAGTCAAAATAAAGGAATGAGATACTTAGCAAATGTTGTAAAAAATTAAAATCATATTTACCTTAGTACATTCTTCAAGGTTGGGTTTCTTAGGCATTTCAACTACAGAATCTTCATATCCCTCTGCCCCTGGTGGGCAGTCAGGAAGGTCCATCTTGAAGCTCTACACTTGCTAGTTTATGACCATAAATTAGTCATAAACAAGCACATATGTAAAGTAACACTTCGTTTTTCAAGTTATGCTGTCCAACTGGAATAAAGAGTACATCATATCTATCAATATCATGTAATAAGTATTATTTCAATATTTACAAAGATATTATTCCCAAAAAAATTTATACTTACAGAAATCACCTCCTGTTGTTACATGTTGTAAAACTATGCCTAGGTAATTTATTATTTTCACATTTTTATGATTGCAAAAGCTCACTTTTGGGTATAATTTAAAAAATCACAATAACAATTCTTACACCCTAAGTCTACCGAGAAACATAAATTCAATAATGAAACTTACTCTTAACCGCACTACTTCATATTTTTCAGTTCTAAATTAAATATGAACACAATAAAAAAAATTATCTTCCATACTCAGATACAAATATATTTCAATAATAATATAATTCATTAAAAGTGAATAAATCAAATTCAAACAATTGTTTGTTATAAAGTCTATTGTTTTAAATTAAACAATATTTGGTAAGCATTTACCAGTTTTGGCATATAACTATGTGTTATTTGAAGCAATTAAACAATTTCTGTAGTGTGTTTAGACGCCTACATAACCATTTGAATCATTACTAAAATTGCAAAAAACCAATCCAATGAAATGCTTGATTCTGAACTGATTTTGATGGACCTAGCATTTTAAGTGTATGTCTGTCTAAGTAAGTAAAATCAGAACTCAATGAAGTTATTTTTTTAAGTTGTTTAATGTAATTATCTAACATTTTCCTCTGGTTTTTAATTTTTAGAGTTAATATTTATTTTGTTTTTTTTGCGTTACTCTAAAAATAAGTGTTTATTCAATATAATACGATTGAACTTACCACCAGATTACTGTGGGATAAAATTCCTTCACAATGTTTATGCTATCTTAATAATAATAGTAATGAAGTATCCAGGACCAAGACAGGCAAGGTTTATAAATAAGCGAAGTAAGTGATTCGTACTAAGTCTACACCGGGATCACCGTACCGTACTCTTATTAGCGTCATAATAGTAACCTATTAGATACATACCTATATTACGTCTTTCATATTTATTTCCGCTGAACTCCACTTTTTATCAAATTCCATACATTTATATTAAGAAAATGGGTTTTTCTTTCACAAAATGTCTCTTCAACAATAACTGTCTGTTGTCAAGCATTATATAGTAATAGTCGTAATCATTTTACTAACCTGTCAATACGTGCGGGGACGCCAAGCAACTGTTCAATAAACTTTAATCGTACAAAATATTTTGTACATGTAACATCTTCATTTTCTTTGAACAGAAATAAACGAAATAACACTATTATTTTAATAACTTTAGTGATGAAATGAGAAATTTAAGTGTCTTCCAAGTGTCTTCCAAATTCCGAGGACCATAGACAAAAAATATGGAATTGGAGAGTTGGAGCATTGGACATGGAAATCAGAGCAGAGAGTATACAGATATAAAGCCCTTTTGGAAAATCCAAAATCCTTTGTTTGGCTAGGCTTTGGTTTAAAAGTTTCATTTATTTTTTATACATGTTTTGGGTCTGATTATTCATTTGTTTTCACATCATTTGACCTTTTATAGGATATCATAATCGAGAATTTGATCACAACACCAAGAGCTCCGCATTCTGATTACTCCTCCGAGTCCGCGCCGCGTTTGATTGCCCGTGAACTCGGAGGAACAACCGAGCCCGTGAAATAACAATAATTTGCATCTATGACATGAACATTTTTTTTGTACAAAAAAACGAATGATATTCTTTATATATAAAGGTAGATACGCCATCCGTGCCTCAAAAACGAACCGCCGAAGAGAGTACAGTTTGTACTCTTTTGTTTAGGTAAATGTACGCTCATTCGAAATATGTGTATGTGTGCTGTCACTGCATTCTGAACCCTAGCTCGGAACACTTTTTTCGATTGTTTTGTGAGCATATCACGTATCTGTACTTTTTTACATCATTGTAAAAAAACAACAAAAAGTAACATAGTGAAAAATCTTTCATAAGAAACCTAGTCCCGGTATTCAACAGACGAGTATTATGAAAAACTTAAATACCTACTTATCCTATTAGACAGGTCTGCGAACAAATATTTTTGTCAGCTGCATGATTGGCTGCATGCATGGACGTTTAGGATAGCGATTGTTGATATATTGTTATCCTAATTGTAGATATCTGTCTCCAATTTGAGGTAGTTTGCTTGCTTAGGTGTTTCCAATGAAAATCACGGTGAGTGTAGAATAACAGTATAGAAGTATATTAGAAGTAAAATATATTACATCATCCTAGGCTGCATGAGATATTTTTAATGACTTATGTTTTAAAGTCGGTGACTCAATGGTGTAGACTGTCGCCCTCCTACCGGGAAGGCTGACGTTCAAATCCCGCCACGTACCAATGTGTTTTCGAATTTTCGAAAAATATATGTACGTTATCCGACGCTCTTACGGTGAAGGAAAACACCGTGAGGAAACCTGCGCATGTCTGCGATGAGATTCAAAGGTTGTGCGTGAAGTAGTCCAACCCGCACTGGGCCCGCTAATCACCCTATAGTAGGCTCGTGCCCCTCGGTGGGGACGTTTAATGAGCTCATGATGATGATGTTTTAAAATGCGCTGATTTCAAAAGTGATAGCCATTTGTTTCTATCACAGGAGTTTTTGCAAATTCAAACACATAAATTGGTTCAAACACTCCTTTATTCAAAAATTTTAAACTATAAGTATTTTGTTATTAAGCAAACGAAACATTATTTGATACATTTACTTATTCACGTACTCTTCTTCTTTTCCTTGATACTTTGACGATCTTTTCCGCTTTTCATCTTCAATTTCTCGCTTAAGCAGCAACAGTAGTCAGCAAGCATAGTGATATCCATCGCCCTTAGTACTTCTCTTGATATCACGGACATTGGTGAATGCTTTCTGCCTGCTCTTCACTGTAAGCTCCCAAGTTCAGAAAATATTATATGTGAGAATGCAGCCTTGAGCTTCTTATGCTGCTAGCATCCGTTTGCACAATGGTTTTATAGTTAGGATCCTTAATATTTACCAAAAACTTTCGCTCTCCGTCTTTGAATGATTCCTTAGCTTCTTTTTCCTTCTCCTTCATAGTTTTTTTAATGGTATGGGAGCAAACGAGCAAAAGGACACCTGATGGAGTGTTCAGCTCCGTCCAGGGACAAGGTAAACCAGAAGTGCCACCGGTGCGTTGCTTGCCTTTTAGATAGAATTATGTCTTTTCTTAAAGTTTCCCATGTCATTTATGTTTCAGGAAAACCGCTGCTGGTAGGTCGTGTCCCATATTAGTAAAGTACGTGGAAGAAATCGCGATGAATGAACTGTAGTCGAACGCAAAGCATCAAGATGATGAGGATAGAATTTTCATCTTGTTGCGGGTATTCCGTTGATGAAATTCAGCAGCAGGTATCAGTGCTGCTGAATTTCATCATCATAGAACAGTTAGTTGGAACACATCCCATTATATATGCGATAAAAAACACAGAGACTCGTAACATCTCTGCGCAAGGCCAAGGAATCCAGACCATTGGTTATCGACAGATCGTTTCACAAATGAATAGTCCGTTAAAAGTTTTCATATATTGGGGCCGGTGAAAACTCCCTCTTTCAACTTTCAAAAGCGAGGGAGTTCCGTTCTTAGAAGCGCCCGATCGTCCCGGCCAAATTCATCCAGCCGTTTAAAGATTACCCGGAACGAACAAACAAACAGACAGACGAAAAATAGTATTTTGGCTGAAGTTAGTACCGTATACATATTCATAAGAATGAAGAAAAAAATCTAATACTAACCACGTTCGATCTGCACAAAGGCTGTATCAAATCGTTAGAGGTATCTTGAACTAACTAATGATTTTTATTATAATATAATTCTATAAAACAAAATATGTTTTCGCAAAGCAGTAACTTGTTGATTGGGATCACAGTTAACAGAACTGTTAATTAATTAATAGAGTAATTTCGGGTATTATGGCCTAGTCGGCCAATATGGCCTGCATTGTTTTCTCCGTAAACAACCAAGATCAGCTGTATGCGTGTCTTCCATATTGTCGCGCCCTTCCCTTGACCCCCTCAGTCCCTTGCTACTTTACTTGGAGTCCGCGTGTGTGTAGTGCGAGCGATGATCGAAAATTAATTAATTTGATGTTTATTTTTGGTAAGTTTGACTAATTCCAATTCCACAAATAATATGTTTTATTGCTAGTGAACAGTTTTTTTAGGTAAACTTCTCATCTATAGTGTGGTGTCACTCTTTTCGCGCATTGTTTACTAGTTTTTTAGGTTAGAATTTTATTTGTCGAAAATGTCCTTGTGGCCAATATGGCTCACTAGGTAGGTGACCAAAATATGGTCTACCAGACCATATTGGCCTATGCATAATGTAATCTTCTGCAAGTGAATATTTGTTTCTTTTTAAGGAAATGGCTCCACGAAAACCAATTTTCACAAAGAAACGCCAAACTTGGTGCAAAGCATCAATGAAAATGGCAATCAAAGATGTGCGAAATAAGAAAATGGGCTCACTAAAAGCCTCCAAGCTATATAACGTACCCCGAACAACTTAAGACGTTTGGCAGCTAAAGTAGATCTACCAGCCGATGTAGCGACTTGTGCGAAATTAGGAAAAAACTACATTACCAGAAGAACTAGAAGAAACAATCAGTGCGGTATGTGTTAGCAATGGAAGCTAAGTTGTTCAGTTTAGTACGAAAAGATGTCATGAGTTTAGCCTATCAAACTGGCAATAAAAAATAATATCACCAACACCTTCTCATCGAAAAATGAAAGCGCCGGTAAAGACTGGCTAAAATCTTTTTTAGAAAGGTACCGGAACTTTCTTTTCGCCGCCCCACAGGAACTTCATTTGCCAGGGCTAAGAGATTCAATAAAGAAAGTGTGGACCATTTCTTCAATCTTTATGAAATATTAATGATGACCACAAGTTTCCTCCAGAAACTGGATAAGTCATTCATGGGACCACTAAAAAATATTTTCCGATGAAATAAGGTCATGGGTTAGGAACAATTCACGCCCACTAACGCAGTATGATATGATGGAAGTATTTGGACGTGCTTAATCTGCGTGCTCAAAGCGGAGAGATAGCTGTCAGTGGTTTTCGTGCAACAGGTTTATATCCTGTTACAGAAATTTTTTAAATCACGACTTTATAGATGTGGATCTATCCCAAATAATCAAGAAAATATCATACCAGAACCAACCACTTCATCGCTACTGCTGCAAATAGAAAATGTATGTGTTGATACGATACCCCCATAAGTGAACTGGTATGAGTAATGTAATGACTACTGATGAATCTCTGCTTTAAGAGACCAAAATGAAACTCCGTCTGTACCTTTTGAACAAGTTGCAGTTCGACGTTCCGTTATTACGACGTCACCAGCCATCGACTTCAAGAGATCAGAACTTTATAACACCATTTCAAATATCTCCTGTACAGAAATAACACCTAGAAAAACTACTAACCGAGGCAGAAGGCTGCTAAGTCGACATTGCTTACTTCTTCTCCATATAAAATGAATTGCAAGACTCTTTAAAAAAGAAACAAGATAAAATAGGAAAGACTGTGAATAAACGCCAAAAAGGGAAGGGTAAAGGTAAAACTACAAAGCTAAAATCTAAAGAGGTACAAATATCTAGCTCGGAGGACGAAAATGAACCCTTCTACAATGACAGTTCTGATGAAGTCCTGATAGAAGGAATGTTTCTGATGCAAAGTGTTTGTATTGTGATTGTGATCTCTATTCTATGGATAACAGAGGTGAACCATGGATTCAATGCCTAAGTTGTAAATTATGGGCTCACGAAGAATGCTCAGGAGTGGAAACGGATGTTTTTTCTGCGAATTTTGCTCTGCAAAGTAGCAGGATTTAGTTTTTGATTTGATTTGTTAAGATGGCCAATATGGCTCACTTCATTTGTGGCCAATATGGCCCTAGGCCATATTGTCCTGCTATGTTAAATTTTTTACGATTATTAAAGATTTTAAAAAGAGTTAATTAAAGTAAATTTCTAAAGATAATAACCTTAAATTAATAATTGTTTGATTACTATTAAGTTCAAAGGACTGAATGAACCAATAAAGGCTGATTGATCTCAGAAATTTGGGGTTTTATTTTCCAAAAAGGCTTATGGTGTGCCATATTACCAGAAGTTACTCTAATATATAGTGATTAACAGTGAGCGGTCAGTGATTAAATAATTCGCCATCTCCAGCATGAATTGAGGAGGGCATTCACCGAATATGGCCTTAATGCTAATTAGACACGAAATAGCCCAAGCGATTCCCGGTGTGTGGTCAGCCGAGCGCGGTCATAAGCGCGGACACGATGCGTGCTGACGGACGCGCGCGAAGCGTTGCACGCGCTACCTTCAAACACCTGCCTACGTTACTATTGTGCGTGCTCGCGGGAATACAAACAACAGGGTGCATCGACTATGGAGTGCCTATCGAGATTAAACTTTGGGAACATGAAAGGACACCATTATCTCAAATAGTGGATGTAACAAACGAATTCGGTTTAAAAGTTCTCGCCGAACATAACTTTTTGAACGACAACAATATAGCTTTCTCACCGTACGGTCTTACGGGTATCCTAGTGGCATTGTACGAGGGTGTTGACGGTGAGTCTGCGTTCCAGATCCAAAGAGGAATGCACTTGCCTTGGAACAGAAATATCATGAGGATAGGCTTTAGAGACATACATCGCACTTTAAAAGTAAGTTTGATGAAATTACCTAATTTTATTCGTGTGATGTGATTTATTTAAACCAATTTAAACAAATGCTTTGTAATATTGAAAAGGTGGATTAAAAATATTGAAAAGGTCACCTACGGCGAATTAAATAAAAAAGTACCAATACATTTACCGGCGCAATTCCAGTAGCTATGTCGGTTCTACGTGCCAGCAAGTCGTCATATTAGGTGGCACAGTATGAAGCTCAAAATTAGCTTAGCAATAATTAGAACGATAGAAACAGATATGATCAAAGCCCCATCTTCCAGGATCAACTATGGTTACGTAACTAACCTACGTCCCAGTTTGTTTCTTATTTAAGAATTGCAGATCTTTAACGCGCTGAAATAAAATGTATATTATTTTTACTCCCCTTAGGGAAATTTTCAAAGCAGCAGCTAAATCCAGTTATGTAGGCTTATTCTAATAGCCATATGGTTAGGATGATACTTAGTTCTTGCATCAGTTAGGTATGTGGTACATATAGATATTATCACCAAACAGGAACCGGAAATAATAAAATTCACCAGTGTCAAACAGTTTTTTACCTAGATTAAGCAGCTATGAACTTTTTGCATGAGTTGATGTGGCCGCTTTCTATATGAGAACAATGATAGAACACCAATTGTTTTGCATTAGTTGATCTGTAACTAAAAGGCTTGAAACATTGTCGAATTACCTGTTCACAAACTTTTTTAGGTTTAGGTTTAAGATCTTTATTCACATGCAGTATACAAATTACAACATACAAATTATCTTACCATGAGAGCAAACAAAATATTTATAATAACAATTTTTATGAAAATATGGAGTCGGGAATAGAAAAAGAATTATCTAAACTTAGATAACGCGATTACATAAACTTTTTTAATAACAGACTAGGTGTATTGATTTAAGAGCACAAAAACGGTTATAAGAGTTGCTAATCTGAATCTGTGGTTGTAGGTATTAACTTAACCTATAGTATATAAACGTAAAATGTAAATAATATACATGTATAACCTAAGTAAGAATGTATAAACGTAAGGTATATAAACGGAATGTATATATATCTTCACTTTCAGACATATTTTGTGCCAGAAGAGGTTTTTTAGCTGGATTAGCTTTGAACAATGAAAATGTAACTTTCAACGAGGATTATAAAAAAATATTAAGGTTTTATGGCTTCGATCTAGAAAATGATCACCTTCCTACCCTTCCGCCGAGTAATGAATCTATAACAACTGACACACCTTCTGTAAAAGACCCTATGCTCACAACAGTTTCGATGCCTGAAAATTTACCGGGTAACGATAACAAAGCTACAACTTCAAGCAAAGGAGAGTCTACGACTACTAATCCTAACGCAGAAACCTTAAGTGAAGTAGATATTAGAGGACCAACTACCACAATGAGCCCCTCATCTGCTGCCAATGCTGCCGAACCTGCGACACAAAATACCTTAACATCGACCATAGAGTCATCTTATAATCAAATGCCAGAAACCAGTACAGTAACAGAAACAACAACAAAAGTGCCATTAGAAACCACTACAATAGCTGGTGAAATAATGTTGTCGTCTATTACTGACAAGAGCTCAGAATCCACCACATCAGCAATGTCAACTACTGTTACATCAGTACCAGACGAACCTACTGCTAATAACGAAGTCGATGTATCTGAAACGACACCACTACCCACAGTTAATGTTGAAGAATCAACAGAAGCATCGTCCTCTATGACTACAGAGTCTGCTTCAGATACTACCACGACTCCTCCTATGACTACAAATGATCAGTCAACAACAACAGATATAAATTTAACAACTTTACTTAATAATGAAACCAATTTAGAAACTCTAGAAAGGCGAAAAAGATCCGTGGTTGATTTTATTTTTACTAACCCGCCGTACATTGACGATTACTTGATTTACAGATCATATGATGTAGGTTTGGATTTACCCATACCTAATTTCGACGACAAAATGTTCCTTGCTAATGGACTGAAAAGCGTACAGGTCAGTAGAAACTATAGGTGCTACCCAAAACATGATTATGATTTCCTTAGTAAGTAGGTATATTGAATTGCGTTGTGGGTGCTTAAAAAGGTTTGGTTTTTGTCAGGTGACATATATGCACTACGATACCGTACTAGAGCATGCTTACCTGCCACATTTGGAAGCATCTGCACTTCGATTACCACTCGACAGTGAGAGGTACTACCTCCTGGTGGTACTACCCACTAGGCCCGGTGCGGCCGAGCTTGGTCGCCTGCTGTCTCGCATGGCGAGAGAGTCCGACTTGTCAGACGTGTACGCTGCTCTAAGGCCGCGACGAGTGCGAGCTGTTGTACCAAGCTTTACGGTCAAAGGACATGTTACCTTGACCACTGATTTGCAAAAGGTATGTAATCAAATTGATTAATATTATTACCAACTTTATCAGGTTCATACATTGTAGCATTAAGGCACTCTAGGTAGGTAGGTACCGCTAAACCGTTGGAAAACTCATTGGTTTCGTCTGTATCTGAACTCAACGTCGCCTATTTCACCTGCTATAGCAGTTGGGAGAGCCATGCATCGGCACGAATTGGCCGATTGCAGGTCACAGAAAACCGGCGTAACTAATTGAAGTTCCCCGAGGTCCTAATAAAATTTTGAAACATTCTTTTCAAAAGGTAGCATACTCACTCTCGTCAAAAGGAAACCTGTTTTCCCTATATGCGGGTAACTGTAATAGGTCAATACCTGGATATACCATGTCGATGTTACTAACTTATTCCAAAAATTTGAACATCCCTAACGATTTATTTGTGATTCTAAAACAGCTGGGTATCCGTGATGTTTTCGAGCCCCGTCAAAGAGACTTCACGCCGATGACGCGACAGACGGGAGTTTATGTCCGCAGCATCGAACAGGCTGTTTCAGTCGCCATCAGAAAATACCGCCCTGACGATCAGAAGAAGAATAGTGAGTACAACATAAATTAGATAAATCTACATAATATTACCTTAATTTTAACGTAGAATTTTGACCATAAAATGTATCTACGGAAGCACCTTGAATGAATGAAAAATAATACGGATTCGAAACTATGACAAATACAAACAAAACTAATCATGCACCTATTAAGTACGTTACTATTAGTTACTTTTTTTGGATATGGCCACCACTTACAATACTTTATGTACGTAGCTCTGTGGTAAATTTCACAACATATTATAACTTTACGGAAAATTTCGGTAAGTTGCTCAATGTTAACGTAAAATAATATAATTCATCTCTGGTGTAGAATGCTACGAAATCAATTTCCTAGAAAATTTATCAATTTGTTGTTCTTATTATTTTCCAGTGACACAAATTTTATAACACGTATGCATTTATAAACGAAAACAATTTCACTTTCCCTAACATATTAAATAAATCTTATCAGAATATACGCAAACTAAGTATATATATCCTGACTTGTTCTAGAATTCGTTAAACCTTAGGTAGTAAGATCGGCATTACTAAAACAAAGGCTTGTGGTCGGGCCGCACACCCTAACAAAGCCTCGTAAACTGGTATAAAGTAAAGGTTCCGGTGTGATCCAGTTAATTGGTTTCCCAGCACAGGTGGGCGAAGCCGGCGCGCCGGAGCACGGCCGGCCGTCATGGCCCGCCGCCTTCTCGCGGATAGCTCTTTCGATGACATTGATGCGCTCTAAAAATATGTACCAAAGATTTTGCACAATTAATTAAATTGACAACCATGAAGGCCATGACTGCACATGTTATTAGTTTAGGTTTGAAATCTGATCGTGGTGTCATATGTGCAAGTAGGTAGTATTTGGTATGGTGGTAACTATTTTCTGCAGTATTCAAATATCTAGGTACATAATTTCACAATAATATCTACATTTTGGGGACCCTTGCGTCACCACTCACGTATCATGTCGATTACTAACACACTACTTATCTTACTTTTACAATGCGCGAAAAATAATAAAGTAACCAGTACCGACTACCAGTACCGTATTGTTAAAAAAATTGTACGATGTGGAATGAAATTGTATCTGAATATTTCCACCTGTTTCTCTTCTTCAACCTATCGCAGTCCACTGCTGGACAGGTCTCCCCCATTTTGCGCCAGATATCCCGGTCCTCCGCTTTTCTCATCCAGCTTCCAACTGTTTCGGCTTTTCAGAATTCTTTAGGCATGTCAGGCTAACACCACACTACCAAAACTACTTGACGCAGTTTTTTATCAGAAGCCCTATAATTCCTATAGAAATGGCATCATGGATGGCAAAAAGCTATCGAACATAAAATAGTACCTGCAAACTTTAGTTAAATGTAAATAAACATAATTAAAATGTTTGAATTTGAATATAACATTGTAACCACATAATATATAACTTATAAGTTACAGTAGTGAGTACAAACGTGACGATATAGGTACTGATAGGGTCCATCAAATAATTTGCCACGAACCCCCCTTGGTATACTTAGTTACACCACTGCTTACATAATTTGATAAAAATTTTAGTAAGTTTAGGAATTAATGGTGCACAAACACGTGACACGAAATTAAATTATAACATAGATTTGCAAACTCATTTTGACAAAATGTTAACAAACATTCTTCGTTGATTGTTCTTACACCATGTGCTTGCCAACCACAATAATTTTATATGGTACCTATTGTATTCATCTGGCGCAAAGATATGTGTAGGTTTACACTATGTTACACATTAGGCGTAATTGGGCGCGAAGACAGTTGATTTTCCAGTGCAGATGCCGTGATAATTGTTGCCAAAAAGTGCAAAAATGAAGCTCAACGAGTTCATTGTCTGTCTTTGGCGGAGGTGGCGCAACAGTAGGTAACTATGCGGCGACACGCGCATTTGAATGCATTGATGCACGCCGCGGGCTACTCTCGCGTTTTAGGTACCTATTAGAAAATGCACGTATGCACCGGTTTAATGACGTCTAATTTTATTTTAAATATTGATCACAAAAGTTGCAACAACCTCCAGTGTGCTGGAATTATTTGGTAGCCGACCTGAATGCCTAATCGTGAGATGAAAATGATGATTTGCAGATACTGCGTTTCAATTACCTACAAATGAGTATATGTAGTTGGAAAAATTACTGCATGATTATTTCCTGTTGCTACAGTTGGCTTATTTTGTTTCAACTATTATGATAAACATCAGTTGTATTCAAAATACAAGGGCATTTTTGATGGAGCTTCATCGGCATTTATATATATTATTTAATCTGTGCCTATACCTACATGCAGCGCCGGATCTTCAATTTTTTTTGGGTGGGGCAAAAATTTAGAAATGCCGCCCCCGCCCTCTTTTATTTATTTTTACCTTTATCATCCTATATTATTTCACTATTTATATAATAGGTCCAAATTGATTGACATTTGGACAAAGCTGCAACTTTTTACGCAGCTGTGTTCAGTTTCAGAGATATTATTCTTCAATAAGCTTTTAATATCTAAGATAACTCGTAACAGATGTAAAAACGGCAAGATTAGTTTATTTTAGTCATTTTTATAATGTAATGTCGTATGGTCTACCGTTGTGGGGTACGGCTGCCGACATTGATACAATATTTGTGCTACAAAAAGAGCTTTTATCTACAACCTTAGACCACGTGACTCTCTTAAAGAACAGTTCAAAGAAATAAATTTGTTTTTTGTAATGTAATTTTTGTATATTTTTGTCGTTCATAAGTGCTTTTTGTAAGCCTAATTTAAATAAATGAATTTTGACTTTAACTTATCATACCCGGAATATTAGGCTCTCTCCAAGCGGATACGAAAACTCGTTCGCAGAGAATTCTACTATTTCAATACAAGGTTAATTAAGGACCTTATTAAGGAGAACAGGGGGCCCAAAGTTTTCCAAAAACCACTTGGAAGGAGCATTCTGGTGAAGCTTAATATAGCAGATGGCCAACTACTCACATTACGCCAACAGATCCTGGAAGAGGTTGAGAATTCTATGGATTTGTCTTTGTCGAGCGCTCATCAGTACAGACCGAAGACAGCGAAGATCTACGTGCCCTACTAAGGCACCATTGTACGTAGGATATGCCGGATGTTGACGTTAGCGAAATTAGTGCAGCACTGAAGCAACTGAGAAATGAAAGGGCCCCGTGGGATGACGGTATTACGACAGAACTCCTAAACACCGGTGGACAACCCATCCTTAGGACATTAGGTGAGCTCTTTTAATGCCGTCATCTACCTGGGAACTACACTGGAAGCGTGGTCCACAAGCGTTCTTTAAGAAGGGTGATAAAGCTCTCTTGAAGAATTATAGACCGGTAGCGTTCTGATAAGCGTCGGTGGCGTCCTTCTCCAGATTGTCCAAGAATAAGTTTACTTGGGCTAAAACTTGACCGGCACAATTTCGGAAGGGAAGCTAGTAGGAGGATTCATTTGGGCTGGGCGGCATCAGGCAAGTTACATCAGATCTTCACGTCGACGATTCCGCAACGCTTAAGGACAAAAGTCTTTGAGAAATACGTCCTACCCATACCAACATACGCAGATGAGACATGGACACTGACTGCGGATTGGTTCAGAAATTCAAAGTTACTCAACGAGCGATGGAGCGTGCTATGTTGGGAGACTCTTATACATAAAATCAGAAATGATGTTATCCGCAAAAGAACTAAAATTACCGGCATAGTTCGCCAGATTAGCGAACTGAAGTGGCAGTGGGTAATGATGTCGCAGAACCGATGGCCGTTGGAGCAGACGAGTTCTGGAGCGGAGACCGCGTCTTGGCAAGCGTAACGTAGGACGCCCTCCGGCCCGATGGACCGACAACTTGCGAAAAGTCGCTGGTGGAGTCTGGATGAGAAAAACGGAGGACCGGAATATCTGGCGCAAAATGAGACCAATGTCCAACAGTGGACTGCGATAGGTTGAATAGAGAGGGAAAAGGTTTAATCACCTTTCTTGAAGAAGAACACCACCACGCCATTGCTCCTCACCTTTGGTGTCGCACCATCACCGATTCCGGAATTAAAAAGCTTCTGAAGGGTCTTAAGCACTGGCGTGCCCCCTACTTTCAAAAGCTCTGCGGTATATCCGTCGTAGCGGGGGTCTAATAACGCTTAAGCTGTTTCATAACCATCCTAACCTCGGCAAAAAAGCAATGTCATTAAAAAGTTACAATTTATCAATTATTGGTATTGATATTAATCAATTAAGTTCTATAATGAAATAAGACTACTCGCCTCAGCTTTTTCGAAGTCACACTGGATGAAAAAGGCGTTTTATTTCCAATTTATTTTGTATATTTTCTTAAAAAACGTGGTCGCTTGATGCAAGTAAAAGGAGCTTAATTGTTTATTTTTATTTTTTTTTTCAATTGTAGCTGTCCATCATGAAAATGATATAGCTTTAAAGCAGCTAAGTTGGCATCAATTAACAAAGAGAAATAACTACGTAACTTTGAAATAATACACTACTGCCCTGTATAGAGATCGACGAGAGAGTTTTCGTATACAGCGTCATTCCTCAGATCGCAGCTGCACCCGCCTGCTGACCGTGATCTGCGAGCGCCTATTTAGAACTATGCAAAAAAATGTAATGGTTCAGTAACATGCCTTACTCCGCGCTCCGGTTATCAGTCGTATTTCTATGGCCATGCACTTGTACTATTATTTATTCCGCGGGCAAGTAAGGTAAATGATGAGTGGTCCATTAGTCGGTTTGCCGCCCCCTGACCGTGCCGCCCGGGGCACGTGCCCCCGTCTGCCCCCCCCTAGATCCGGCCCTGCCTACATGTGGTGTATGTTAGAATAATTTTCCTCTTTTTAGTCTTTACTCCAGAACTCGTCTATGCCAAAGGTTATAGAACTAATGTTCTACGACACTTATTATGTGATCAGCCCAATAGAAACATATGTATATAGTTAACTGTCTGTATACCTACTTACATGTGTCGCTAACTTTCACATCATAATTTTATTATATTATATAGGACTCAAATTCATGTGACATGGCAAGACATGTCACAGAAACGTCTTCAAAATATATATGCGTATGAAACCGTAGGTACCTAATAAATAACAAAGATAATATAAATACTATCTAAAAATAAATAAATAATGAATATCCATCAACGTTCACACAGCGCCATCTAGCCCCAAACTAAGCATTTAGCCTGTAATATGATGACTAAACAACTGATAAACAAACTTATATATATAGTCTTATTTTTGTGTATGTATCTACATATTATCTATACACAGATAAGCTCAGACCAATACAAAAAGATAAGTTCACACACACAATGTTTGTACTACCTACCCGGGAGTCGAACCCGGAACCCTTAGTGTAATAATCGACGTCTCAACCATTACTCACCAAATGGGTCGTCAATAATGATGAAAATATTTTATATTATTTGGGTGGATAGAA
Organism: Leucinodes orbonalis; assembly: GCA_019425675.1. Classification (NCBI taxonomy): domain Eukaryota; kingdom Metazoa; phylum Arthropoda; class Insecta; order Lepidoptera; family Crambidae; genus Leucinodes; species Leucinodes orbonalis. The sequence goes on from PQWD01006671.1 coordinate 37,065, forward strand.
AGAAGAAAGAAAAAAGGAAAGAGAGATCTTAAAAATCCTGCGGTCTTTAGACGTGAGTAAGTCTTGTGGGCCTGATGGTATACCAGCAATAGTCCTGCGTACCTGTGCACCTGAGTTGACTCCGCCGCTAACCCGCCTGTACCGCCTTTCACTTGATACTGGAATTGTGCCTAAGTCGTGGAAGCTTGCTAACGTGCAGCCTGTGCCTAAAAAAAGGAAGTCGAGCTGACCCTGTCAATTATCGACCCATTTCAGTCACCTCCATACTTTGTGAGACTATGGAGCGTGCACATATCAATAAACTCTTGGCTTACCTGGAAGGTAACGATCTCCTTAGTGACCGTCAGTACGGATTTCGCCGAGGCCGGTCAACTGGGGACCTTCTTGTGTATGCCACACAGTTATGGAGTGAGGCCATCGAGAGACACGGTGAAGCTCTTGCCGTGTCACTCGATATCTCTAATCCAGTATTGAAGAAACCCAGTCTTGTCGAGAGGTCATGGTAAGCCGTGTGGATGCGTCCCTTCAAGCAGTCTCCTTTTGGGGTGATGCTAATCTGGTGACGTTCAACGCTACCAAAACACAGGCGTGTCTGTTCTCCACCAAACGGAGCATATTCGAGCTTGCTCCGACTTTCCGGAATGTACCTGTCGCAGTGCCTAGAGCTTCTTGGTGTTCATCTCACTGCCAATCTCAACTTCGGCCAATATATCGAGTCCAAAGCAAAGACTGCAGCAAAAAAACCTGGGATCCTTTCCAAGGTTAGACGGTATTGCACCCCAGGACAGCTTCTAGAATTATATCAAGCCCAAGTCCGGTCTTGTATGTAATACTGCTGCCACCTATGGGATGGATCAGCCAAATACCAACTGGCTGCTTTGGATTCGATTGAGTGGCGTGCTGAGCGGCTCATTGGTGATCCTACCCTGACTGACGCTAAGCTGCAAAGCCTCGAGCATCGTTGTAGAGTTGCACGACTGTCGGTTTTTTTACAGGCTACATTTCGGTGAGTGTGCGATGGAATTACACGCGTTAATTCCACCAGCCCCTTTTCACCATCGGGGTACAAGACGAAGGCGAGCGTTCCATCCTTACGTGGTAGACATTCCACACATCCGCACAGCCCGTTTTGGTGCCTTGTTCCTAATGCGCACCGCAAAAGAATGGAATTCTTTGCCTCCTTATGTGTTCCCCGATCATTACAACCTGGCCGTCTTCAAGGCAAGAGTGAATAGGCTGTTTCTAGGCAGGCATGATCCATCCTCGGCCGCATCATCACTTACCATCAGGTGAGATCGCGGTCAAATGTCTGCCTATAAAGGAAAAAAAAATTAAGAAAAGAAGAAACATTTTAGCACCTACATACTTATTGCATAACTCCCGGTGCATTTTTTCATTTTTTTCATACTGTACTTTTTTCTTGCAGGATACGTGACAAACCGGCAGCCAGTCACCTTCACGGCAACGTATCCCTTCCTTTACTTCGTGATGGACTCAAGCATTCACGTCGCACTCATGGCCGGGAAAATGGTTGATCCATTGAATACAAGAATATTATAGTACCTACAAACTTCAAACAGTGTTTCAATTGGTAATACTTACTCTTACTCTTTTTATTACCATCGATAAAATCCTAGTGTTAAAGTTATATAGGTAGGTGCTTAGTTAGGAACCTATCAATCCCATAGCTACCTATAAGCCTATAACTAAAACAATAGAAAATATTTTTTTATTGCTTCAGGGTTTTATTTCGAATAGTTTTCACTGTTTGTATGAAATGACTCACCATGCATGGCAGGCGGGTTAGTGAGCGTGGAGATACGCCAGTGAAAATGTCCATCTGTCGAGTCTCAGTCCTCTGTCTATGCATGTGCGGTCGTCTGACTTTTCTGTACAAGGTCCATGCAAAGTGTGTACACAATGCCGGGCCGCAGCAAGTTGCTTGGAGGTTGGTACCGAAAAAATATTTACATGACGAATGTTCGGTCACAAGACTAAAAAAAATGAATAGCTGTAAACTTATTAAAATATGAATTTGCTAAACACTTCCGTCTTATATAAATCTGAAGTTGCAAATGGTTGTTAAAGCAACCCTACATCTGTTTATGCGTTTAACTCAATGTTGTTAGCCGAAATAGATTGAGATGAACACAAGATAGTATGCTCAAGCTTTAGATTAAGCATGTACTTAGATGATATACAAAGATTGCCGGCTCTTATATCATTAAATGCAAACACGTCAATGCTACTTTGTCTATCACAGAATGCTAGTTACGAACGTAAAGAAGGAGGTTGATAGACGTTTGACAACGTTGACGTGTGTCATTTTGGTGGCCTCCAAAGAGGCAAAACTTACGGGCTCTCGTGAAAATTGTTTCACAAAGTGTCATAATTTTAATTAAATTATTTGAAAGAAAATAAGTAAAACGTAAAAAAATGTCTGTTCTGCGGTAA